>VZUI01022405.1:0-34148 GCA_013401135.1 Cettia cetti
AGCGTACAGTCCTGTGATCCCCCTGTCACACCAGCAATAGAAACAGATTCTGCCCCTACATGCCTCGATGGGATCAACGTACACTGCGAGCCAGTATCAACCAAGGCCTCATAGCGTTGTGGCTTCAATGTGCCAGGCCAACAAACCCACACAATCCAAAAAATACGATTTTCCCTAACCTCTACCTGGCTAGAGGCAGGGCCCCTCTAAGCCTGATTATCCTTTTTTCCTTGGGCACCGTCACCCTGGGACAGTACCTGACAGCTACTTCTTCAGAAAAGTACATGTTTCCAGTAATCCAGTGACGTCTCACATGCTGTTAGATATCAGTGTTTATGCAATTAAATCCCCCATTAGATTATTTCATGTAGCTGTTCACTATAATATCTTTTTCAATAGGCTATAAAGAAGAAAGGCGAAAAAAATTTTCTTTGTCTTTTGTGAAATTTGCAAAATTAGTTAGGTGACAAAGCAGTTCTGTTGATGGGAACTAGACTAAGCTTTTTTAAGGCAGCATTATCTTTAATATTGTCTTTAAACAACAAAGAACTGACATCTGAACCATTAGTGTTTCATTATGTCCTCAATAAAAATATGTCCTAAAATCCTTTACATTAAATTATCCATCTCTAAGCCATTCCTATGACAGAAACAGATAAAACCAGGACATACCAGCTACCTCAAATTTCTGTTGCAATCAGTTCATAATTCATGGCTGCTGGGTGAAGATGGATTTAATGCCTACAAAATCCCCTTTAACCATCCATATCACACAACCAAGGTAGACTAGAGGGAAGGTTGCTACTGTTATATTAATTTTGTTCTATTTATTATATTGACAAATTTAAGTAACTTCTTTTTCTTCATATTTTTGGTTTCTGGCAAGGACAGGGCAAATATTTTGCAACAGCTGAGAGGGAGCCTGGGCAGACCCTAACATGGCCGTACTGCCTCATGTCATTGCCAGGGGCACGGGAAAAGGGACTCTGGCTTTTGAGAGGAGGGGTGTGGATTTTGTTTGGGCCCTGATGAGGTGGTCAGTATTTGTTGCAGGTTTTCCATGCAAATAGTTTTTTTTTTTGTCTTACTCTTTTTGTTATTAATATTGTAGTTGTTCCTCATTGTTTTCTTATATCCTTGCTTTTCCCAGTTGCTATTTCCAGTAAATTCTTATATAAACATGGGGTTGGCTGCACTTAATTTCTAATTATAACAGTTCAACACCATCATCCTGGTTGCATTCAATAAAAACTTCCACAATCACAAATGCAACAATATTGGGATTTATTGAAGCAAAGAAAATACAAATTTGGTAATTATCATTGATAAATGCACTTACTGCATTAGTGCTAAATATACATGCTAAAAATATATCAGTTGGTAATTCATTAATCTTAACTTTGCAATCAATTAAGCTTTATTTCACCTGGGTGCCATGTGACAGAGACTCAAATCTAATCAAAGGGGCATCCCTGCTTTGGGGGTAAGGGAGGAGCCAGCCTGTTGACTTGTGTGTGAAATGGTGTTGCATTCTCATCCTCTGCCAAGGAGGATTTAAAATTCCAGATTTCTGTCATAATGGTGAGGAGAGCAGGGACTTTACATGTGAATGAGAGATACAGAGAGTTTTGTTTACAAGAGCTGTGGCTCTTTCCTAAGGGTGGAACAAAACTGTGACATGGTGGGGTCACTCCCCTTCCACTCCCTGGAGGCTGAGATAAGATCACCTCTGCCTGAAAACCTGTCACTACCATCAGCAGGCTAGCACACCCACATTAATTCCTTTCTCATGGAAATCCCCTCAACACATGCCTCATGGTTTTAGACCTCATTCCTACAAAAATGTAAAAGAAAATGTACTGCCTAAAGGGTAACTCACTTCAAGTTTATCCTATGGCATACAGTGAAAGGGATCCAGGAATGAACACAAGACTGTGAATAGGGAATGCTTATTTTCTGTTTTCTCTGTAAAAACATTGCAGCTGGCAAATGATGCTAGTGGGTGGCTGGGTCAAAGCAAACAGAAGGTGTCAGTGTTCTCATAATGCACAATTACGGTCCATTGCCCATACTGTGTATATGACAGAATGCTGCAGTGATTTAGAAAGAAACTATTATATCAAACCAAGTAGAAAACCTAAGACAAAGATACCCTCTGTATTACTTATCTGTGACTGATACATAAAAAATTTCCCTGCAGTTAGTTTTCATTTCTTGCATTTTGTTACTATTGTCTTTACAGTTGTATGCCTCTTCATTATTTTGTCACTTTTTTATCATCCTCAAATTCGTACTCATTTCTAAAATATTTACTGCTCTCAACTTCTCTGTTCAAACAAACCAACTTTAGTTCTAGCCACAGGATGCAGTTACAAACAAATTTTCTAATGTTGAAAACAATGGTAGATGAGGATTGATTTCTTTGGCTGAAGCCATGGTATTTTACCAAAAGCCGTTCTAAGTTTTTAAGTCATCTATCAATAGAGCTTTTCACTATTATTTTGAATGCCTGCACTTGTGTCAGCTTTCCTTCAAGAACTCAAGATCAGTATTCATTTGTAATGGTTTTCTTTGTCTATGTTAAATATCCTTTAGTTGCGTCTAGAGCAAGCTTATTTTTTTCCTTAATAAAACAATGGATCTCCTACCAAAAGAAAAGTTCAGACAATCCTTTGTTAAGCAGGTAGACATTCATTCTTGGTTTTGAGACCTAATAGTTTTCAGAGTAGACAGCTTTTCCTTTAGCTCTATGTTAGGGTCCCTAGAAGACCTCATATGACTGGAATTTTATACTTAGTGTGTTCACTGCCAACATCCCTGAGGTATGTGTTTTTTCATTACCTGAAGCTTCTATAGTGATGAGTTTGCAGCTATTTTTTCATCAGTGTATCTGGAAGGCACCGTCACCAGAAACTGGTGTCTCATTTGCATCACTCATTTAGCTTAGCAGATAACTGTGATCTTTGTGTAATCCAAACGCATACTACAGGAATGCAGGTGGTGTGCAAATGGAACCAGGAGGCTGATGCCAGCAAAGCAAATTCTTCACTGGGGAGACAAAAACATTATGATTCACAATATGTATGAACTGTCCAATAATAACTTTGAATCCTTGCTGAAAAATATTTTGTGCTCATCTTGGACTTTCAGTTTAAAAGTTTCCTTAGTAACTGTTTTTCCAACTCTTCTTTCAGCATGCACAGAATCTCTAACTAACTCTTACTTTTGAAAATATCCCTCTTTGGGTACCCTTTTGTTTATGTTTGTTAATATTCTAATAGTTTTTGTCATCACACATTTGCACCCATCCCCCAGCATTTTTTTTTTTTTCTAATTACACCCAAATCCCTGCATAGAGTGCAATTGCATAGCTGGAATACACTGTACCTTTTCTTTAAACTTGCTGGTAGTACTTATTTCACTCTAATTCTCTACAGTTCTACCTAAAACTCACAGAAGTGCAAAAATCACAACAAATCTCTGTGAAATTCAGACCATTTGATAATTTTGCAAGTTTCCCCTATCCTCCTTAGAGGACCCTTCACATCACATTAAATAAGGAAATCCCAGATTTAATCCCCCTAATTATGCAGTTCAACTATATTGAGGAAAAAAACCCCTTATCTTCCTTTCACATAAAGCAAAATAATTCTTTGTGAAAACTCCATTTTATTTCATTTGGTTTTCTGTTCATGCATCTGCATACAAATGCAAAGAAATTGGGGAAAAATAATATTTTACTGAACAAAAAGAACACTATTTTCTAGCCAACTCTACTATGCATATTTATTTTACATTATTATTTTGTTAACTGTCGGGAAGTGCAAAGCCATGAACAGAAGTGAAACCACAATTACTAATTGCATATGTTTTAGAAGCAGCTTTTCATTATCTGTCATAATTTTATCGCATATTAGAGTTATTTTTTTCTGGGTACTGTAGTCATTTTCATCATTAGAGAGTATAAGAAGCTCATTAATTACCTTGAACTGCCAAGTTAGCTTCTTCCTAAATTACATGTCTATTTCCTATTTTATATTTAAGACTTTTCTTTTCAAGATAAAATTTAAGCTTTTTTTCTTTTTTTTTTCTCCTTCCTAGAAGATGTACTAAAGCAACATGATCAGCTTTATAATTAAATGTTTTGACATGAATAAGCTTATCTGCTTTCCTGAAGACAGTGGGTGTAGATCATTGGGTTATACAAGAAGTCTTTATCGCCAAGTACAGGAATATGAATGCAGGAGAAATTATAAATACTAAAATAGCTTTTTAGCATAATTGACAATTTAAATGTTTTTGTAGAGATTTGAAATAATGATGGTCAAGATAATTTAATTTTTTTTTTTTTTTGCTAATCACAGAACTGAGCTATTGCTCACCATATAACAATGAACACCTCTACCATTAGTACTTGATCTCTTTGTGCTGGCAGATAGAAAATAACATCAAGGTAAGACAAGAACCACCAACAAAAGTATTTCCAGCTTTGGAACAACTCTTTTACCTGTTCTAAATTATATGTAGTGTCTGCCTTTTGACTGAAGGATAGTAATCCTGTAAGCTGAGTAAAATGAACAGTGTTCTCACAGTTGGACTAGGTAGAAATTTAACTCTAGACATTCATCTATTCTTGCAGTTGAATTGTGAGTTATCAAGTAATATTTCAGGACTGACTGGTTTGCAGCCTTAATACAGTTGGGTCTTTCTGGCTCACACTTCAGCATTTCCCAGTCAGGTCACTATATGAGACAGCAGTATTGTATTCTGTTACTCTGTTTTCTGCTTGTGGAAACGGACTTTTCTGCTCCAGTTTTGTACCAGTGATTTTCAGACCATAAAATGTCACTGAAACCACTTTTAACATTACTCCTATATGAGGGATCTGGAATGAATTGACTGTTTATGCCAAAGAAGCTTTCATCTATGAGTCTTTGAAACAGTCTGTTCTCTGCAGTTCTTTCTTAAGGGTAGGTGTGGGAGAAACTAAATCTTTCTCGTTTTCTTCAGAAAGATATTTTGCTTTTATAAAACTTGTATGCAACTGTTCATGATCTGGATATTCATGAGTTTTAAAGCACTCTCTATATTTTTTTTTAATTTCATGTTCAAGTGTTATTTTTTGTAGACATAGCATATTCAATACTTCTTAATGAGCATTCAAGTGTCATTCTGAAATAACTCAGTGGGTCACAAATTGCAGTCTTCAACAAGGAAAGAGCATTCAGGTAAAGGACTGTTTCCCAGAATAACAAAAATATTAGTTTGTTTCTGAGGCGTTTTCAACATATTAAGAAGGTCTTGATTATAATGCTGAAGCTCTGTGGTGGTCCTTTGTTCTTTTTGTATAAAGTGGACCTTATTCTTATGTACCTAGGATGATCAGTCATATTTTCAAGAAATGGATATGCTATCCTTTTCCACTTCTTAAGCAATAGTGGTAAATTCCAGCAACAACATAAAAAGGTATGATTTTACACATTTCATACTCTTTTCATATCTCTTTAGTATGAGTTCTTGCTATGGATTCTATTTCATTATGGGGAGGATCTTATAATTCTCTAGCCATAATATCATCTACCTTAAATTACATAGTTTCAGTGATTTGGTGCAAGAAAATATGTTTAAAGCTTTGGAAAAAAAATCTTTTACAGAAAGTTCAACTGTATAAGCCTTACTGTTAATTGTAAATGCTAAAGGAGATTTTTTATCTATGATTGAATAAGTTTTCAGTGATAGGGTAGTGAAAGTTATTTTGACACGACAGAGTGATTTGGACTTAAGTGGTCAGGACTTGAAGGCGGATTGAAAAGTGAAATGAACCCCTTGGCTTGGGGGCTCATTATCAGCATCACAAAATCCATCTGAATCTCAGACACCAGCAATGTACTGTGAGGCCTCCTGTTGGGCCCAGTACTTTTTAACATCTTTATTAATTACCCTGATGGGACAGAGTGCACTCTCAGGAATTTTGCAGATGATGCAAAAGTGGAAGGAATGGTACCACCAGGTGGCTGTGTTGTCATTCAGAGTGGCCTTAACAAGCTGTGGAAATAGGTTGATGGGAATCTTACAAAGCTCAACTTTATAAGGAAGGGAAATACTAAACCTCATGACTGGGCAAGAATAATCCAAGGCACCAAGACAGACTGTGAGGCCCACTGACTGGAAAGCAGCTTGACAGAAAATGGCCTGAGGGTCTTGCTGGACAAAAAGTGGCCTACATGCATGAAGGAAAATTAAAGAAAAAGGAAAAAAGGGTAAGATCAAGAGGACTTGACAACTAGTCACCTGAATTATACATTTTGACTCCTCATGTGCTGTTCTGACAGTGGTCTCTCTGATCATAAACTGAAAAACCAATAGTAATATTCATTAAATAAAAATACATTTGTGCAAAAGCTTTGATAAAGAACAACATTCAAAGTTACCATTTTTAATAGTGGTACAATTTAAAAATACATATGAAGGCCAAAAATTCTTTGTAATTATGAAAAGTCTGCAAAATACAAAGAACACAATCAAAAAACGTTTTGAGCTAATCAGATATAGACTAGAAGAATTTAAGAAGAAAAGAACAGAAAATATAAAAGAGGGAGATTTTTAGAGCTCTCGTGTGCGAGAAAGAATTGTCTTTTATACTCATTTTTCTTTAAAAGTACTAAATAGGAAATCTGTAAGACTGTGAACAACTTCAGTCACTGCACTACATAGTTTATCAGCAACATTACAAACACATGAATTCTCGTAATACTGGTTGGCCCAGCATGATAGTTTCTTGTGCACAATGCCAAGCCAATTTTATCAGTACCACTCCTCAGAAATTTGGCCTTTTAAAGGAGAATGTATCCTTATCTTTGTAATAGAAATAAGATGTCATATGGCTGAGCAAATGCAGTGTGCTCTGTGACTAACCACTGAAATTAAAAGTCAAACTATCAAATGCAAACTGTCACACGGCTTAGGGTAATTAAAATTCTCTTTTCTCCTACTTCCAGAAGGAATATATATTTCTTTTTTTGACAAGCAAAATGTCTCAAGAGCTATTTCTTATTTACAAGGAAATGCACCTCCTATGCTACGTTGTGGTGAAAAATACATATGAGGGTTTTTTTCGTGTCTTTTAAGAAGAAAATTATGTTGTTTCAGAATGCATCTACAAAAATATTTCCTTACATTTCCAAGTTAGTACCAATGAAACTTCCTTTTGAGTTACACGGCAATTAAATTAACTTTTGTTTTGGTTTTCTTTTGGGGGAGGGTGGTGATTATTTTGGTTGATTGGCTGGTTGGTTGATTTTTGGTTTTGTTGTTTCTTCTTGTTGTCATTGAGGGGTTTTTTTTGTGGCAGATATCTGGGAATAATTCATGTCTCCTAACTTTGTCCATACAAAACACATATTTTACTAGGCTAGTTCAGGCTAGTTCTTGACATACCATCTGCAGTAGTTGGGGTAAAAAAGCATCTCCAGAAGGAAGCAATCTCATATTACTAAAAGGCCTACAAGAAGAATCTCATCTGGAAGATTTAAGATTGGAGCAAAAATTGAAGCATAACTATAACTATAATGATTATAATATTGTTACTGATCTAATCAATATAATAACATATATAATAATATATATAATAATTATCATATATATATATATATATATTATAATAAAATGCACCTGAGCCTCCTCTTTCTGAGGTTGGCACATCCCAGCTGTCTGAGCAGCTCCTCGCGTGTCAGATACTTCAATCCCTTCATCATTTTACTGGCTCTGATTTTAGTGCAGAATACACACACAGTAAAAGGCAGTTTCTGCTCAAAGCTTCCAGGAGGAATATCTACCAGAAAGACACATTAATATATGTTCAACTAAGCTATTAACAGAGATAAGTGTTGTGGGTCTTGCCTGATCAGCTACCTATCAACCTGCAATGTCATAGTTCAGGCCAAACGCACGCATGCAGCCTCTGCCAAGCAGAGAGCAAAGGAAAAATGAATTTAAGCTAAATTAAGTATAGAGATCTAGAAGTAAACTACTTTTTGCTCTGAAATAATGCCAGCAATCATGTGATAAATCCTAAAATTTAGGATTTTTCATTTCTAATTTAATTTTATTACATGAGTTAATCCTTTACCTGCTTGTTTCCTGAAGGTTTTTAAAGTAACCAATTCCCATGGATGAAGCCTGTTAGAGATTCTTTACTAACACTAAGTTAACAGTAAAACAATAAAATGGGATTAACAATTAAAACTGTTCTCCCAAAAAGGTTTTTTTATGGATTGTACTATTTTGGAGATTGTAAAATGTGTTTTCATTGTCTCATTCAGAAGTGTCATGAGAAAATGTTTTACTAATGATAAAAAGTATATTAATTTAGTTTTCTACTTCTTGTGGCAATTGGAAATGGTTTTGAAACTTAGCTGATAGCACAACACAAGTGGTCTTCCAACCAATTTTAGAAGAAATCCGGATATATGTTAAAGACATGATGCAAAGAGAAGGACAACAAAACCCAAATTATTTTATAGAAAAATATATATATTTCCAAAATATTAAAATAAAATTAGGGATTTCACTTGCAAGTCTTTATAAACTTTGGTTAATCTGACTAATACATCATTGAAGAGTCTCAGTCTTCCAAGGCTTCAGGTCCTCTACTTCAGAGGAGAGTATGGGATCTTTTTCCTTCTTGCATCATCAGGGATATCAGGTGTTTTATTTCCTTTGTGCTCTCTTCTGGGACAACACTTGCATCTCTTGAACCTTAGGAAAAGCAAAGGGATATATATAGTTTATATTGACTGGATTGGGTAGCAAGTTCAGCACTCACTTCATTTGTCTATGAACTAAACATTTAGATTGAGCTAGTTGTCTAAATTCTATGTATCCATGAGAGATACATTCTGCTGTGGGGTAGATGACATGCTGTGTGACAATCAGTGAGAATTGTTTGTAAATTCCATCCTTCCAACTTGGATCAACATTTAGTTCACTAAGGTCAGGCTGAGAGAGGCCTAGCCACTTTTTAGAGAGAATCAACCTTTTCACTTTTTTAAACACTGCACACTTTCTTCCTGTATTCCACTAATTCTTTACTTTCTCATCAGTTGTTTTAAACTCCTGCCAATTTACTTTGATGTAGGAGTTACACGACTTTTTAAAGTAATCTTTTTAGTCAGCACTTCATTTGTTTTGATAATTAGGCTTCCTTTTAAAATAGTTTATTGTATTTTTTTCGCTATGATTTCTCAGCTAAGAATCATTAAATCTTTTAGGTTGAAAGGGAGTTCTGGAGGTCCAGAAGTCTCCTTCATAGATTTATATACAAAGATAGAGATACTTTTGAGTATAGTGGAGAATTTTCTCTCTGAAATCAAATCACAAGTGGACCAAAAAAATTCAAGTGTTATTTTACTCTAGCTGCTCAGATGGCACAAAAAATGGAGGCATAAAGAATGTTGTATCTTTGTATCTTTGATCTTGCCTCTCAGGAAAGGTATTACTCATCAGAGAGGTAGGCATAAGAATCTTGGGTTCCAGTTGTCCAATGTTCCCAAATGTGTGGTGAGTATATTACATTGACCGGTATCATGAGCTGTACCTTCAATAACTTAACATGTTAATTTAATAATTTATTCTTAAACAAACAGTAATTTATGAATCATAGCAGGAAAGTGTATTTATTTCAATGAAGAGACTTGTTGCTTTTCAGTTTATAAAATCTATAAATATTATACACAAAGCAAACCTTGCATCTTTTAGAAACAGACTTTTCCCACATATTTTAAACACATTCTGTTGTTACGGGAAATTTGACTAAGGAATTTAAACTTAAGAATTGTTTGGTTTTTTGGGTTTCTTTTTTTTCTTTTTCTTTTTTTTTTTTTTTTTTTTTTTTTTTTTTTTCCTTGAAAGTTCGTTGAAAACAGTCAGAGTCAAACCAAATAATTTGGTATTACTTTCAGCCTAAACCTCTGCTTTTTTGGCAGGTGCCCCACAGCCATCAATGCAGCAACTGGCTGAAGGTGATGTAGTGGCATGTATTTCAATAAGAATCCCAAAGGGATCTAAGTGTATGAAGAAATAAATGTCTTCTATAGCTCCGATAAACATGACATCTTGCTGAACAACACACAAACTGCTCTGAGATCTCAGCCATTGGAATTATCAGATGAAGCTCTAAAAACAAAACAATTTCTTGCTCAGGAAATGTTTGTTTTAAGAGATCCTGGCTTAAAAAGGCAATAAAACCTAGTCATTTGAGACTGAGAAAAGTTTTCATTACCTATAAATCCAAAGCTTCCCTGTGACAAGACTTTTGGCTACTGTCCAAAATTGATTTTTTGGCTGCTTGAAGTTCTGAAAGACAAGGTCCCTATTCATACTTGAAAAATGGAAAATTTGGCTGACCTTTAAATGATGTAGTTCAGATAAATGATGTAGTTCAAACTAAAAAGATTAGACAATGTTAATGAGGATTGCACTTATTAGTATTTGCACCTATAAAACAATTTTCTCACTCTTCCATACTTGAACAGTGAATTATTGCTTGAAATTGATTAATATGTTCACCAGTCCCATTATCATTTGATTCTTCCCCAGAATAAAAATTAATTTTATCATAATGTATGCACACACTGAGGATCATTTATATGCCTCAGGCAGAAAGATGATATAATTTTAGCCAATTCAGATTATTATTCAACTATCAATTGATATAATTGGGAATGCTATACATTTCATATGCAATCAAGTTGGCCCAAGAATACAGTTCACTGTTCCATTCATTACACTGAAATGATCAAATGGATAGTTGAAAAGAATAAAATAAAAACAAAACCCAACAAAATTCCAACCCAAACAAACAAATAATCTCTGCCAAAAAAAATTATCTGTTGTTCCGAAAAACATGACTTCACGGAACTAATATTTTTGAAAAACAGATATACTGAGGTAAATGGCAGATTAGGTAGAGAGATGTGTTTTTCCTATTTTCTTCCACCTCCTGTTTTTGCAATGGATAATGGAACTTACCTACAAGTACACCAACTACCTAACAATATGAGTGAAAAATACAGGAGTGGATGGATCCACTAGCACAGTTTGTCAGAGCTGAGACTGTGGCAAAGTGATTAAGATGTCAGCAACATGTTCTTTTAGAAGGAAAGATCCTTTTCCCAATGTGTGTTAGAAGATAGATGAAGGTACATATGTATATTAATATCACATACCTTTCAAGCCAGTTCTGTGCTGCCCAGCTTTTGTGAAGACAGTGTAGAGATCTTCTTGATGTGGGAACTGGCAGGAAATACTTACTATATGAATGATATGTGGTTATTTAATCATGATTAAGAGTGTTAGTACTTCATGGTAAAGCAGAATGTAGCAAAATGGTAATCCTCCAGTGCTGTTCAGAATTCAAAGGGATGACAGAATCAATACAGAAAGAGACTGAAGAAGTGCATGCCTAGAGAGCGCCATTAAAAAACATCCATGGAAAAACAAAAAAAAATTGTTTGTGGTCTAGTAACCTGGGATTTCCTAAGTTTCAGGACTTGTAGTTTTCCCAAGCGTAGTGCAAGACACGTTACTCTCATTTAATAATCTGCTTTTGTAATTAGGCTTTTTAGGTGTTTTAGCTGTTCTTCTCTTTACAGGTGATAAATCTCATACATACCTTTCCCCTCCTATGCTATGAAAAAGTTTCTTTTCCCTTTTGTGGTCTTTTTCTGATACAGCTTTGGCGCTATTGTGATTAGATGTAATGTATTTATGTTAGTTGGCAATAGATGTTAATATAGTTAGTAGCAGTCAGGGCAAATATGACTTTATGATGGACAGATAGTAATTATAGGAACTTCAAGAACTCTTGGGAGCAATGGCATGAATTTACAATTTACTAATCATTTACTCTTCCTTCTCTTATAATCCCACTACACACACAGTTCTCCCTGACACAATTTTGAGCTGATTTTTTATTTCTTAACATGTCATAAATTTTTAGAAGCTACAACATCATAGAGAAGCTGTAGCTTTTTCTCTGATACCTTTTGTGCAAGCTGCTTATAGAATGGTGTACATTTCCTATATTAAAGATATTGAATTTTGGCTTAAATGACGTTCTGCTTACATGGTCTCTCTAAAACTTCCAATTCCACTTCCCAATTTTAATATTTCACACTTCCAGTCAGCTACTCTAATCCACTTGTGAATTCAGGCTAGTTGCTATGTAAATCTAAGTAATCCTAATTTTGTGCTCCTAGCTTTCTAAGTGTTATATATTCACCTTCCGGGTGAATGGAAATTCCAGATGAGATAGAGGGATAGCAATTCAGGCACCTTTATGTATTAGTGGATAACCCACAGGATATCCCACCTAATCCTTCTTCCTTATGCTGTATGTACCTGACTCCTGACTTCTTTCCTATTATCAACATTCATACTCCTTCAGCATCTCTTTTCTTAATACTTTCAATTCTATCAGTCGGTACTCATTTATTTCTTTTTAATATTTTTTGAGAGTCTATTGAATAACCTGGAATGCTTAGTAGTATGCAAGTCAGTCGCATCAAGGACTTAATCTGCAGTTTTCTTGCAAGACCAGTGTGAATTCTGCCTCTCAGTCTTTGGCGTTCTTGCTGTCATTTCTTCTGCATTATTTTTATTTAATCTAGCAAAAAAAATTCCAACCCCCTATTTTGCCTCTAGTTCGAATGTTCAAAGTTTAGGACATCATATTACAAAATTAGTTTCAAGATTAAATTGTATCTTAATTCTGGCTGTGATTTTCTGTTTGCTTTATATCTTCTTTATATGCCAGGTAATGTGATAATTTTACAGAATTTAAGTAAATAACTTTTTGAGACAGTAATTTTTGTTAGCAGGAAGCAGCACCAAGGTTCAAGGTTCAATGTTCCTTTGTAAGAATAGGTCATAGCAGGCCCTTTTCACAGGAACTCAAGATACAAACAGATTTTCACACTCTATTTCATTCTCTATTCAGCTAAAGATTTCAAGGCAACTATATTCTTAGGATAATTATAAAATACATGGAAATCTTAATAATTTAGAAAATTATATTCAGTGTTAACAAATCAGGCAGAAAAATATTCTATATGAAATAAATGTCTTACTCATTCAAGCTCTAGAAAGGCTTAAGGAAATTATTGTGTCTCACTATTGTTCAAAGCGTGGCAACTCTTCTTTTACAATATCTCAGTGGATACAAACTGATATTTCCCAGTTTTACCCCAAAGTGGAAAAAGTTAGCTTTAACCTAGCCAATTCAAAACTAAAGCATTCGTATGCTTAAGAAAAATTAGTCTGAAGAAGGCACTTGAAAATAGCTCTACATGCCATTAAACTTAAGAGTTATTCTTTCATACCCACAAAGGTGCCAAATGGATGGCTATTGATAGAAAATGACCTTTTCCCTTGTTCTTAAAGTAGATTGTGGCACAGGAAGAGAAGGTAAAAGGGGCCACTATTGTCCAATCATCCCAGGCCTATGGAGAAGAATTTATCCACAAGTGATGCTGGAAGAGAGAGAGGAATGCTGATGGCTCAAACAATCAGGGAAAACTGCCAAGGTGCAAAGTAACCTCCCAGGTGCAGATGGAGAGCACACCTGACAACTCAGGCTAACAGCTGGTGTTGAACAAAATAAAGAAAGAGATACACCCTGGCAGGTAAGTGGGGTATTGTGTCTTTCTCCTTAGTTAAGTGAATTCAGTTGTGATAAATTCTCTGGGAAGTACTAGGACACTCACACCAGCCTGAAATTGTCCATCTCTGCTGATGGCCATGATGGGCCATAATGGACTCAACTGCACTGACATAATGGGCATCTGGAACCACTTGGACTCTTGACTCACAGAATTACATCATCAGCTATAAAACTCTTTGCCCCAGTGGAGATTGGTCATTCCCACCCGAGTGAATATAACTCATGAAATCTTTGAATTTCGTGCACTTTCCCTGACAGATCAAGATCATAATTTTAACAAGAATATGACATTTACTTCGATCATGGGACATCAAAATTGCAATAATCAAGTATAATTTCTGGATCCAACAGGTAGGGACTTAATACTTTTATTCTTTTTTACATTATCTTAAGTGTTATTTTTGTACTTTTATATTGCTATAGATGATAACAACCAAGTGGCTACATACCTGCTTTCTATTTCAACCAAATTGTTCCAAAACAAACCCTACATATATGTATTTACAAACACCAATTATTCAGTGCTGTTTACTCTAATCTGCCCCACTGGATCTATTAAAAAGAACCTGGTATACCCTTGCCTTCTGGGGCAGGTTTTAACATGAGCCCAACCAGGTGTGTTTGGGGTCTGTGTGTGGATTCACTGGGAAACTGGAAGCAGGCCCATGTGAGAAGTAGGAAGTTCTGGGTTTGGGCAGGGATAAGAGGTGGGTGGAGGCTTTATCTCCTCAGGGAGGGCTCGCGAGAGTGGTGTGTCTGTAGAACCAATGCTGTGTGTATCCAGCGGAGGAGTTGGCTATTAGGGAAGTGTAGGGCAGTCCTAAATACAAGGCAAAACTCTTTCACTTGTTTGCTATAATGTCATCCCAAAACAAGGAAGGAATCTAACCCACCCACTCTTTTGACACAAGAGTGAAAGAACTAAAACTGTCTAGAACATAGGTTTCTGGTAATTCCTTTAGTAGCCTTTCTTGATATATGCCTATCCCATATATCTGATGGCTGAGTTTTGGTTTGTTTTTTTTGGTTTTTTTTTGGTTTTTTTTTGTTTTGTTTTTTTTTTTTTTTTTTTTTTTTTTTTTTTATTTTTTTTTTTTTTTTTTTTTTTTTTTGTTCAAACAGTATCATTCTTATTCAACATGAAGAAAAAATCATCGGTCTATTTTAGAATAATTTTAATTAATTTGGATTATTTTTTAGAATATTTAGAAATCTTTACAATTTTTCCGAATTCCCATTTAAACATCTCTGAGTTACCAGTATAGTATAGAGTTCTGAACATAATTATGAAAACATATAGTATTTTACTACTACTGACATGGATCACACCTGAATAGTCCACCAAGGCTAGCAATTAGGAAGTAATACATATCCTTTGAGAAAATGTTTTCATTCCCATATATGCCAGAGCTATATTTGTTCATGATTTCTCTGTAATTTTCTTATGAGATTTCCTGTGGCTATATGCCTTTGCAAAGAAAAAAAAAAAAACAACAACCTTCAGCCTCTCTTCTGCCTCCTTGGTCAGTTATCTAGAGCAAAGGAAATTAGATTTGTTTGACGTTATTTGATCTTGATAAATCTCTAAGCTGTTTCTCACAATCTTATTATCCTCCTGGTGTTTACAAATAGATTGTTTAATAATCTGTCCCACCATCTTTTCAGATACCAAAAATGGCTGTAATTCCCAGCAGTAAATCCCCCATATGCATTTAATCTTTTTAAAATACAGATACTGTATTTGCTGTTTTACTGTCTCTTGAGATTTCATTCTTCCTTTGTAAATTTTCCATAATACTTGTCAATGACTCAGAAATGGTCTTGAATCTCTTCTTTAAATAAAGCAAATTTCATCAGAACATACTATCTCAAATACCTTTATCTATATAATCTTTAATCTTTCTTCATTCAGGCCCATTTTATACTTGTTAAACATTTCATCACAGTCAAACCCTTTTTTCAAGAATTCTGTTGAAAAGAAATCGACCTTTACAGTCTTTGTTTTCATCTTCTACTTGTTTTTCCCATTAGTCACAATATCCTTCTTGACAAGTATTAAAAAATCAAATTTTTTTTATCTGATACACACTGGATTTTTTAGGGTTTTTTTCCTTTACATATCTGACATCTTTCCCCTCTAAATTCCTATTCTCTTTTTTATCTTATACTGTTTGATAAACATTTTTTTTTCATTTTAAATGGTATGATTTCTTTTTAATGTCAAGTCAAATTTTTCATGCTGCTCTTTATGTTTACATCCTGAAAATTTCCCTTATTACCATAACAATTTATTTCCAGAGTGTGATGCACTGTTTCTTTTCTTGAAATCCATTGTCATGATTTTGCTACTGTCACTCCTTTATTATCTCACAATCAAGGACTCTATAATTTCATTTTCATTTTCACCCTAATTGTCTTCCACATTCAGAGTCTGGACCAGTACCTTCAGTTAGTCAGTCAAATATATTGACAAAACCAAAAGGCTAAAAAATGCATGAATCAGGGCCCAAAATCTTGTAATACTTTAATGGAAAATACAGTTTTGACTTCTGTCTTTTCATCCCCTTGGGCATCTTTGGGTTAATTTTTCATACATTTCTTTCTCTGCAGTCATAATAGCTAGCAACCTGTTTACTTGGAAACGGAAAGAATATTTTAATTCTTATTCTTATTTCCATCTCTTATTCTTAAACTGCAGGGTTTTAGCACTGATCAGCCCAAGATTTCACAAAATAAGGATTTTTTTTACATGAGGTCTATTGACCACTTGTGAAAAAGTAGTATTATATGAGTATTTGTAATCTACTGCTGCTGTGTTTTCAATATTTGGTTACTGAAAAGCTCCCCTTCTTCATGTGTTTTTATTTCTCACATTGAAAAAAGCTGAATCTATTCTTCCCTCAAAAGTGTTTTTTACTACATTGTGTCTTAAGGTTTTCAATAAACTCAGAGAGTGAAAGCAGGAATGCTAGCATTAACCTTTAGCATAACATAAAACTCAATGTAATGAAATAAAATAAACTACACAGAATAGTGGGTCTAATTTACTATTGTGTATAATTTCATAAAAATCTTGTTTGTGGTCTAATTAATAAAAGTATTTCTTTGTTACAGTATTATGGTATAAAAGTAACTGTTCCTTAATCGGTCTTAGAAGTTTTTTTTATTTTAAAATTTATATAATATTGGTAATATTATTGGTTGGTAATATTTTGTGAAGTAGGGAATTTGACTTTGTCTATAAGAAATTGTAGCCAACAACTTCTGATGAGTTTACTATTCTCATTATGTAACATATTTTTTTGCTTTGTTTTAAATAATAATCAAGCATTTGAAGGCTCTTATCCAAAAAGAACCCAAAGCTTTCTCTCTCTCTCTTTCCTGGTTTCCCATTTATAAAGAACTTTGAGTTACAGATTTCAGTTAGACTATATAACTTAAGGTTTATGCTTGCATACAACAATATAAAATAATGTCCTGACTGACAGTTCCTTGGGTCTTGCTTATCTCCTGGCAGCTCCTTCTACAAATGCTGCTTCCCTGCTGAGTCCATCCTCTTCTGGTGAGAATCAAAGCCACATCAAGCTGAGTTATGGAATGCCTCCTGTTTTTAAAAGCCAGGTCAGGCAAATAGAGTCAGAGAGGAATAATATGATTCACACGATTACTTTGGGGACTGAATAACACTTCAGTGTATGCTATGGAGTATCAACAACTCATTTCTCTATGAAAATGTACTCATAAAATTATTTCATTGATGTAAACTTAGTTTAGTTCATTAGAATCTCTTTAGAATAAGAACTGTGGGTTTAAGTTCAGTATATTTTTCAGTCATCTCTGTTAAAGAAATTATTTAAAATTGTTACTTGACACTCTGTATGATAATTTGTGAAGTTGTGGAAGAACCTTCACTTAATGAAGGAAAAAATGGGATTTTTTTTTTTTCCCAAGAAGAAAAATATCTTTTTAAAAAATGCTGAATTGGAAAAATCACAGTCTTCCACAGTATGGCTGTTACATGAAAATATAGACTCATTGCTTTCATTTATCACATTGAATCATTGGAAAATGTAACTCTCTACTAAATTCTGAACAGTAGGTAAATACAGCCTAGAAAGGTTTTAAAATGGGTTTTGTACTTTGTTTTCTCCTCGAGACATAAGTAATCTGAGAGAAGTCCTAATATATAATGACCATGCACAAGGAGAATAAGTGGAAGATATAACATGGGTCTGTAACTCTTTAGGCAGCCTTGGAATGAAAATATATTAAAATCTCTTAGTCATGCAACAGATCACCATTTAGTTGGTCACCAAGTGTTAAGGCTGTTACAGCTTACATTTTAATGTGCCTTATACCCAGTGTTGCACTGAATATAGATGTGAATTGCTAGAGAGTTTAACAGAAAATCTAAGACTCTCAGTGATGGCAAAACTCATATACATAAACAAGAGGGCATTAAAATTTGCTCCTGTAGTTCGAAATTACTTCTGAAATTGGAATCCAGTATCATTAAAGATGTGACTTTACAGCTGCAGATTTGTGCACATCTTTAGAGCTCCTGTTCACCAAGAACAAAAAAAAAAAAAGTTACCGTCCCATGATCTTGGGATTGTGCCTTGGGAAATAATGTTGTATGTCCAGTATTCCAGGTATAGGCTCTACAGTGGCAGAAGAATACACTTTGCAGAAAGATCTACATGGTTACAGCAAGTGGACCAACGAGGCAGAAATGATTGTTGTGACAGTTTTTACTGTTTTGGGATCACAGATCTGCACTGCAATAATAGTACCCGAAACTTACTGGAGTCTGAGCCCAGACTGTCAGACTCCCTTTGAGTTTCCTTGGGACCCTGGCCTGATGGCGACTTAATAGAGAGAGAGACAGCTTCGATCCATTGTCTGAAAAGTAAATTCAATAATACAAAAATAACAAACAATAAGGTGTCCACTGTATTGGAGTGAACTGCCTCAAGGCAGCATGAGGGGCAAAAGGCACGAGGCCAAATGTGTGGTCTTGGGTCAGACAGGGGCACTTATGAACCCCAGTGTGGGTGGGGAGTTAAGGTGTGGTCTGAGGGAAGGGTCCAATGAGGGACAACAATTAAGAATATTAAAATTTTTGCACCAAAAATCAACCTATAATAACACAGAGAACTGGGAAGTTTCTATTAACAATTTGCATAGAGAACATGTCAATAAGCCTTTTGCTTATGGCACTGAGAATGGGGTTTCCCAAGGCATTTTTCCTGGGTTCTCTTTTTCCCCAGGAAAACTGCCCTCTACAAGTGCCTTTATATTATGATTACAGTATTAGTAACCACAGTCACAAGCAGAGACAACTTGTTAGCTAGTGACAACACAAAGTAGATTATTTATGGGAACATTTAGATGAGTAGCTTTTCTGGAGTACCTATTTTGTATTCAAATGAACAAACTGAAAATCCACTATAGCTTTTTAAAATTTGTCTAGTAGAATAACACTTGATGCAAATACTTGTGGCCATGTGTCCCTCAGTAAACTGAGGGTTTCAGAATTGTCATTAAAAAAAAAAAAAAGATAAAAACCTGACATGAATTTAAACTCTTAGGAACATCATTAGCTTAGGAACATGCAAAAAGCCAGCACATTTGCAAATGCTCTTGTAAAAAAAACCCTTGTAAAATTAGAGCATGAAGAATGAAATATTTTTTCCTACAGTGACTGACACAATGGAGAAACCTCTAGGAAAGATAAACAGTAGTGTGAATGGAAGTTAGAGTGAGAGAATATCACAAAACTGAGATAGACTGAAACTGCTCATTCTGTCTGAGGATACCAGAGAAATGTTAGGGGTTTTCTTGGATAGATGCATGATTAGAAGCAGGTTTAGAAACCATTATATTTAATTTTTTCTGAAAAACAAAAAATACAAGTAAAATCCAACAGCAAATGTAGGGATTGTTTATAAATATATGGTGCAGTGTCATGATATCAACTTGAAGAAGTGTCAGTATCCAACTCATATCAAATTGCCTCTGTGATTCAATAAAATTATATGGGATAATTTTTTAAAATGCAGAAGAATTAGCCATCAGATACAACTGCAAACTTGTTGTGAACAATATATCACAGGAGAAGAATCTTCAGGAATTATTAAAAATTGAGACATTCTAATGGTTAGGAACACAAAATATTAGGCTTTTCCCCACAACATTGATGAGTTATTGCTGCACAGAATATGTAGCATAAGACATGAACATTTTCATAGTAAGACATAAGACATGGCCTTTTTCAATCCACATACCCTTTAACAGAAGATTATATGATTTTAGAAATGTATGTGGAGTTAACACTAAAATTCCAGTTAAAACTAATCATGCTTGCAGCAGGCCCAGCTAAGATGTGAGAACAGAGTCTATTCTAAGTAAAGCGCTAAAGTTAGAATCCTCAGTAACTGGATTCATTACATTCTTTCTGTGTGGCTGATCTACTGATAGCATCCTTCTGCTATGCAAGATGTCTCTGCTGACATCCAATCAAAGTGTCAGATATTTTCTTGAGCAGATTTAGTAGTCTGACATTTCTTTTTCTGAATCTTGGTCACAGCCATCTGAACCCCAGAACTGCAGATAGGAGTTAGAAAAAAAAAATAAAATCTACATTTCCATAAAAGGTAGAAATAACTGTATAGAGTGTTGCTGTTGAATTTTGACGCTTGTTGAGAGTGACAAGAAGTAAGAAAATCAAGTGTCATTTTCACCAGGTGTTTTTGATGTGATGATGTGGACTTGGTAAAAGATAATGCCACATTCTACTGCTTCATGTCAGCTTTTATTCTCTGGTTCAAGAAGTATTTAAATGTTATCTTTCTGCCTTACCCTAACAATACCTGTCACTGAAGGAGACTAGTCACTATTGAAAATTTTAGCACAAATTAACTCCTTCTGCATCTTCATTCTTGTAGTTCATAGATCAGTGGTTTCACTCAATTTGCAGCAGCAAGCACATCAAAAACTATAAGAGTTATTGATTCGAATCATGAAATTAATATACCTTTCCACATAAATTTTAATCCTTTTTTAATTTCTAAGAATGTAGTTTTACAACTGATATCTCAAACAACAGTCATACCTCATTATTTTAATCCGAATTGGCTCCATCATTATGATAGTACTGTTCTCATCTCTGCTGTTCTGTCCTTCCTGGTTTTTTTTCCTTTCAGTACAAAAAGAAATATCTTTGAACTGTAGTAATTATTCTGTTATATTATAAAGCAAGAATAGCCCATTGTAATTATCTTCTGTGCCCAAATGGGAGTAATTCCTTTTCCGTTTCTTTTTCCTTCTGTAAACACACTGCATAAACACAAACACTACCTTGCTTCAAAAAAATCCCAATGTTTTCTCCTTGAAATTCCCAAGTGATTGCAAATAGTTACAGTGACTCATTATTCTTGTTTTCTTGTTTTTTCAGCTTGTTTCTAGTTGAATTTGTCTGCTTTCACTTTCAATCTATTAAATCTTTCTTTCTTTTTTTTTTTTTCTCTCCCTGATTTTGTGTCTCCAGCTTTTATACCAACAAGGTAGCTGGCCTACAGCCAGATAGGCAGTCTAGGCATAGCTCTCTGTTGTGGACACCCCCTTCCTTTATGAATGACTGACGTTCATTCCTGCTCTATGGTCTGAACAGAAATGGGGTCTGACAAAAGATCATAATGTAAACCTTTACTGTCATAGTAAGAAGGATTAGGAACAACACATCCATGAGGCGACTCATCAAATCACCAACAGCAAAAAGAGGATCATAGGTGATGTCATGTCTCCAGTGGACTATACGTGACACTTGGTGTGTGTGGGTCGTCTGGCAGCACCAGCTAATAGTGCCAAAGCCTTCTGAATGTGGGTGGGAGCTGTGACACATCTTGTCTGCACAGCAGCACAATTATGGTACAGAACTGTAACTTGTGCGAATAACATGGCAGGCTTCCTGCCTACACTGCTGGTACCAGGCAAGGGGCAGGCTGTCAGGAAATCCAGTGATCTGCTAGCAGTCTGAACTTAAAAGGATAATTACAGTTTTTTCCTCAGACAATCCACTTTTTCAAGATAACAATGCTCTAATAAGAAACAATGAAATTCCAGTTCACTTGCTGAAGCTTGATTGTGGGGCTTGAAGTAGATTAAGAGATATTTCTTCACTGAAAATATTAACGAAAGTTTCTTGAATTAATTTCATTATATTGATGATGAATATTAGTTTTTCACTTTCAAGAGATATTTTCAACTTTCTTTAAGAAACAGTAATGTAAGTAGTTATCTTCAGGGCTCCTAATTTTTTTTTTTTTTTTTTTTTAATACAGATCAAATTATCCTGTCTCATTTTGAATCTTAAGGAATGCAACTACTGAAGTTCAGTGGAGATTCAAAGAGTGAGCAGATGTAAACCCCTCCAAATACCATAACCATCAAGACACAAAGCAATTATTTAGCATATCACCCTTAACCTAAATTTAAATTTGAAAAAAAAAAATCAACTAGACAAAGATTAAGGTATCTTCTTCTTTTCATGTCTCAAGACATCTTGGCTGTTTTGAACTTAATTCTTTTTGTGGGTAGATTATATTTAAATTTTTTTTAGTTTCTATTTTCTCTGTGCCAAAAAGAGTTGCTTTTGTTCATCCTATACCAAGCCCAGGTTTGCATCTGAAGATTTATTTCTATCCAGGAAAGAGAAGTGTTTATTAGTCAAAGTTTATTTTTCATAAGAGATACTAAAAAGGAGAAACATCTATACAAAACTGAAATAAATATTTGATTCTATGTAAATAAATAATGATTTCTGTGGCAAAACTGCTCATAAGTTTTCCACACAAAATGGCCAAACACTGTAAATTAAATAGGACAATTAAAGACAGGAGCATTTGTCTGCAATTTTCATTACATGGGTAGCATAAAAGAAAAAGTTTGAAAGTGTATCACCTTTAATCAGTAAGGTCTAAACATTATTTTAAGAGTGTAGTGTTCTAAATGTGATCTCCTATGTCTTTTTGTAACCTGGGATACTTTCAGTAATAGGATCTTCCTCAAAGCCTTTTTGGCATCACAGGTTTTCTTTTTGCCCCACTAGAAGTTCTCTCTGATCATGGATAGCCTTGGATCACAGCAGGGATGAGAGATCTTGAAAAGGAATGAATTAATGAACAAGCAAACTTTAAAGAATTCAGTTGTGTCTTAATGACACAAACTACTAGTTTTAAAATTGTCCCCTAAATACTAGTAGCTTTTTTGTCATTTCTCTGTGCTACAGCTCAAGGATCTATGCAAACTCAAAGCTTTATGCTGATAAATTGTTGCATTCAATTCTCATAAGAAAGCGTATCTCTCTTCAGAACTTCATAATGTCTCATGAAATCTGCCAAGGTTTAGCAATTCCATTCTCCCAATCCCCAAAGGAGTTTGCTGCTACCAATAACTCTTTCTCCATTTGCTTTTAATATTTCTGATTTAAAATACAGGCTTGTTTGGCACTTGAACCCTACAGTTTGAAGCTTACCAGTAAAAATACCATTTGTTGTTGTCCAGAAATCATAGTCAACCAAGTATTCAATACTCATAAACCCACAGATCTGTAAAATGACTCTGTAATAGACAGCTTGAGGATTTATAGCTCTCTCGTGACTCTTGTTTGAGACAGTATCCTAATAACCACTTATACATAATCAGATGGAATTTATGCAACCTTATCCAGTAAATGGGCCATGTGAATGTTTCTCTATTATTGCTTCTGTAGCTCTCAGGCTACAAAACATTTGATAGTAATTCTATGCAAAAACAAATTATTGTTCTAAGAATAGAAATCTCAATGGCCTTGACATAAGTAATTTCAAAATACAGTGGAGCTTAGATCTAAAGAAATGCTTGAGGGATAGAAGATTTGTTTGTTGAACTGTTTTCCCGATTAATTTAGTCATTCAGCTCTTTGTTCTGGGGAAAAAAAAAGGAAATTAGTGTGATAAAATGGTTGAGGCTCCTAAATTTATGCTCCTCAAATAAATCCTTTACTATGTTGTTTTCACAGCTGCCCAGAAAGAATATTTTTAATTTGCATCTCAATATCAAATGAAAAATGTTTTGTCACACTGTTTAGAGGGCAGCCAAATATATCACACTTCTTTGAATTACTTTAGGGAATTAAAAACTGTGTCTTGTACCTATGAGGGTAATATGGATATTTGTAGTCCTAGTGTTGTTTTGTTTAATTTTGCATAGTGTAAGGTATTTAGCAATAATTAAGGCGATTTTTTTCTGCAAATCTTATGTCCATCCTACTTAATGACTGAGACATGAAATTACAACTGCACCTAAACAAAGAAATACACATGAATCAACATGGGGTTTTTGTAAACAGAAAAAATAAATTGTCTTCCTGTCACACGATTTTATTTATCTGTATTCACTGCTGTTAGACAAGCATTGAATACAGACTTTCTGATTCCAAATTGTCTGTAAGTCTAGTGCTGCATTCACTGCTTATGATTTTGTTCTCAGAAGCAACTGGTTGGTTACACTAATCTTTTCATTGTTCTCTTTCCTCACTTTGACCTGAACTTTAATTTTTGCTGTAATATGATGTTTATCTGTGGAGTTATCAAAGTTTAGAATCTTAATATGTTTTTGTATGATGACTTAAAAAGCATATATCATACCATGTGCCTTCAACAGCATAAGGCAGGATCTTGACAAGAATTATTGTTCAATATTAAACTGTATGCAACTTCACTGAGACAAAAAAAAAGGCTTTTAGTCTGTTCATTCAGCTATTAAATAGCAGTTACAATCCTAAATATTTCTTCAGCCTGTAAAGCACAGCATGGGACCAAAGCCAGCAAGCCAATATTGAGTTTGAAAAAGAGTGGTCAGTGAGGTTGTTTCTATTACATGATTGCTGTCTGCTATATGTAATTTTGTGTCAGTAGCCAGTTTATTACATTTGTGTGTACATAATTATTTTTAAATTATATATATTAATATTGACACATATTTATATTTTAACAATCACATTACATGAATTTTCCCAAGTTGCACTCTATCACAGAAAAAAAACAAACCCTGAAACAAACCCTTAGATGTTTTATGGTGTTTGGATTTCATAGATAAAATTTCAGCCATTCTCTCACTCTTTACATTTTGTAAAATTATATAAATGAAGGTAAATTTTATCATGTATGCTTGCCAGAAATATCAAGAAACTGTGCTATTTTCATAGATGAGCTCATACTTTACTATAAACCTGAAATTTCACTGAACACAAAAAAAAACAAACCCAAAAACCAAAACTGTGAGGAAACTAAACTCAATATCTCATGGAGTACAGATAATACCTACACCAGTATATAATGCCCTGTCTACACTAAAAATTGAGTGGTTGTTTTGCTTTAATATGTGGGCAATGCTGTACAGAGGGGGACACAGTGATCACCATGGAGTCAAAGCGGGAAAAGAGGAAGTTTAATTTTTTTAAAAAGCTTACATATATTTCTAAAAAGGAGAACAGATTGGAAGACTGAGGTTCAACCTCTTCAGCTCCACTGGTCTTAGAAAGTGTCCATCAATTGTCCTTTCACAGAAAGGTATGTAAAAACATGATAAAGAGTTCTGTAAACATTACTTTGTTAACATGAAATTTCTGACTCCAAGGCTGAAGGCTGGGAAACAAGGCAACATTAATATTATTATATTGTTTTGGAAAAGGTGGAAGTGAAGTAAGCTAGCTGTACTCGCCAGTTCCAGAATTGTCACGGCAGTATTGTGATAGTTATTATAAACGAGCAATACAGCATAATTTATGTGCTTAGTTCTTGCTCCATATTTATGCCACTATGGGTTTTCCATTTCCTTCATTAACCTCCGATAACAGATTTTAGTTCAGTTTTGAAATACAGGTAGCACTTTGGTTCCAGTTGAATAAAACAGATCCATTCCGATACTTGCCTCTCTGACATGCCTGCAATAAGGCACATGGTCCAGTGTTTAACCAGGAATCTCATGTTCATGTGTCTGAGCAACTGGTACAACTTTTGTCACAGAGGGAGAGAGAAAGAAAAAGAGAATGTTCTCCCCTGCTAATGTTACTATCCTACATAACAGTGTTTTGGGAAATCTTGTTTGCCGTCATACTTCTCAGGCTATGAGAGGAAGAATGCACAGACAACGCTATGACTCTGATCAAGCAAATACAATTATGGCTTGGGGACTGTGACATCATTACCTTTTGCTGTGAATGATGAAATAAAATAATGGATCAGTGTGTATACTATGATGCAGAATGGTGCAATTATTACTTATAAAAGTAGAATTTTTAATTTTAATCAATACATAAGAGTCTGGCTCTCCTTCCTCCTGACACTTTTTCTTTCTCTGTCATGACCTCTTCCATGGGCTTCCAGGGAACAGCCTCCCTCACCACTGCCTTCTCCACGGCCTACTGGGGAGTGAATCTCTGCTCCAGTGCCTGGACCACCTCCTCCTCCTCCTTCTTCTCTGACCTTTCTGTCTGCAGGTTTATTTCTCACAAATTTGACCCTCATTCCCTCTTGGCTGTGCAGCATTATTCCCTTTCTGAAACATGCTTTCCCCAGGGCATCACTGCTTTGGCTGTGGGGCTCAGGCCTGCCCCATGGTGGATCTGTTAGAGACAGCAGGACTGGTCGTGCCTGTGCAGTCACCCTGCAGACCCTGCTGTCACTGACTGGGCACCTGCACCCACTATCCCATGTTATACAGACAATGTCATTAAAAAATGAAACGTCCAGTTTTAAGATTTATGACTTACAAATTCAAAATTCTAGTAAAGAAATTTTTAAATTAGGGTAAAGGAAAACTAGTAATATTTGACTATTTTGAGTGAAAAAATGTGGAGTTTTTTTCTTTCTATTTTAAATATTTTTAAAACTTTAATTTTTCTGATTTGGTAGTATCTTCATCAAATTACTTTAACTTATCATATTGGGCTAATTTTAATGAATAAGTTAAAGTAAAATACTTTTCCAACATATAAAAAATATACCAATGAAATACTTGGAAATTCCAGAATAGTAAAAACCCAAAATACTGAAGTAACAAAATCACTATTCAAAAAACCAGCTACAGAACTTTGCATTATATTTCTGTCTGTGTGTTTATAAATTATTTAAAGTCACATTCTGAGCAAGTAGGTGGTAAGCTTTATTGGTGAAAGTCACCAGAAGACAACACCCTTAATGGAAAATAAAAAGAGTGAAAACCAAATTCTAAAAAATCTGATACCTGAAACATGCAGAATTCAGTATAGATTATGAGAAACATAATCACA
Source organism: Cettia cetti (assembly GCA_013401135.1). Taxonomy (NCBI): domain Eukaryota; kingdom Metazoa; phylum Chordata; class Aves; order Passeriformes; family Sylviidae; genus Cettia; species Cettia cetti. Next base: position 27,054 of record VZUI01022405.1, read on the forward strand.
GAATATGATTCCATGTTTTGATCTGAGCCACCTACACTAAAGATATAGCTTAGCCAACCGAGTTAACTTGCACCACTCCTTCACTTCTTGGGGATCTTTGGGGTAAGCCAGACTCTTGGCATGATTCAGGATAGATTCTCAACTTTTATAGCTATTTACAACTGTAAGAAATCATAGCAAAACACTGAAGTTACAGAACATCTCACAGTTCCAGCTGATGTTCTTTCTCCCAGGATGGTACTGAGTGCCTGAAGTAACAAGTGCTGCCATAACATACCCTACGTTCCTTGTGAGGCTTTTTTCTAAGTAATCTATTATAAGGCATCAAGGTCTGCAAGACTGGAGACATTTTTCCCCATTATTGGCACAATACAAAGCAGCTAGGAAGAGAACCCAGAACATGTTTGTCTCTTTTTTGAAACTGAAAATCAGGCATTTATCATCTCCTCAGAGCTGTAAAGATGCATCTTTTATTATAATTTTGTCATTTTCCTTTCATTTGTTGAGTATTCATTGTTATGTTCAAAAGCTGATCATATCTCTTCTTGTTCTTCAGTTACTTGGAGGGTTTTTTTAAGCTTTTCATGAGCACAAAATAGAATACAGCAATTAAAAGCTGTTGTGTATTTGAGGGTAAATTGCATATTTAAGGTAAGAGAAAAGAATCCTTGGTGTGGACTGATTCAAAGAAATAAACTGTGGAAATGTGAAACAGAAATTACATACTGAAATAGTTTTAACACAGATTAAAGGGAAAATATAGGTCCAATGGTCAGGACTGTGGAATACAAGCACTCATACAAGGACTCAGTAAAACAAATTGTTTCTTCCTTTACTTGAGCAAATGCTGGTTCACATCCTATATATTTATACTACAGATTTTATTTTAGTCAATGCAGCTAATGAGACATTTAATTTAAATGATTAGATGATTTTTCTTCTCATACACATATTTGGCATTTATATTGCTACAACTGGAATTTATATCTCAATTGCAAAAAACTGCCAGCAGACACGAGCCCTAATTACCTTAAAGTTTTACACATCATTTTGAGAGAAACCCTTATTTACAGTGAAATTATGCCTTGTCCATATAGAGAAGATATATAGATCAGTAATATTATTTAACATTAGGAGATTCATGTTTCCTCCCCAGGCTTTACAAGCCTGCCTATGACCAACTAATTTGATTTAATACACCATAATTAACGCCTATTGTGCATTTGAATAACCCAATTTGTGACAAAGGGGATGCAACAAACCTTTAAAAGATTCACCTGTAATTCTGGAAAATTATAAATAATTAACAAATAGTTCTCAAATGCAAAATTTCTAGCTGAATTGAACAAAATATTTAAAGGCTTTAAAAGCATTTTTTTTTTTGATACTTCAGTGTTAGAATGTGCTCAGGCAATTTCAACAGATTGCAAGGATAAATGAATCCTATTCCTTATGAGTTAGTAGTAAGGTTTTGTTTTTTTTTTTTTAACCTGAAAGATTATTTATGCATCTACAAACATAAGGATATAACTTGAAAGGAAGAAATTTGTTTTGTGTTTGCATATACACACCTGCATGTATATGTATATTATATATATGTATGTATATATCCATATGGTTGTGTTTGGGGCTTTGTTTGTTTGTTTGTTTGTTTAATAATGCCATCTGGGAGCATTAAAGACAACTATTTAAAGGAAAAAAACAAAGCAACTTATTTTATGGAAAACTAACATTATAAATCAAAATTTATCTGATTTATTTATTTTTCTGCTTTTCTTCTCCAAAAGAGTAATGAACTAAAGCTCTTTGGAGGTAAAACAGCTGAAGAAAGCAATTTGTTAAGTTTGATTTATTTATTTCTATTTTAAACAACACAAATACTGTGCTTGGAGCACATTAAAACTCTGATAAAATTTTAAATAAAGATATTTATCTTTCTAGATTTTGAAAGTTACAGTTAATGCTTTTATACTGCTTGATAAAAGTTATCTTGAAGATGCTCAATATTTTTCTAAAGTTAGTTGTCTTAATAGTATTCATTTTTGAAGAAATTTGGTTCAGGATTTGATTTATTTAGCTTATTTTCCTTATATGCAATTTATTTTTGATTCTTGCCCCATTTTTTTTCTTTTATTGAAAGAATGCACACTATAATTATTAAATAAACATAGCAGAAATAAATGCAGGTAGTCATTAACAGTCATTAACAGACCTGTCAAAGTTCAAGAAAGATATATTTGTATAAAACCAAATTGCCCTTTCCATTAATTCTCGTCCTTTCTGTTTATTCACATTTACAGATCATAAAATGTAGCATCTGACTCTTCAGCATACGCTCACTAATGTACTGTTTCTTTTTAAACTTCCTTATGCTTACATTCTTTATCTTTCTGAAACTTGATTTTAATAATAAAATTTTCCACTATCATAGGCTCTCACTCTTCCTGTTCTGCAGCATCTGAACTCTGCTGTCAAATATGTATTGAACAATAAACACTGCTTTCACTACCATTTATTATCTCTAGATCTGTGAAGAAATATTAGCTGTGACAGAACCTTTCAATCTGAGAACTCAGCTGAAGAGAAGCTTTAGGGTGACTAGAGACAAGTGATATGTCTGAAAGACCACAGAAGGTAATAGCAATTGCATGTGGGGAGAACAAAATAAATTAGGATGTTGACACAAAGTAGAGTTGAGAAGCAAATTACTGAGAAAGAGAAGATTGACAATATAGGCATAGCTTGAAATGAGTGTAAGGACTTTTCTAAGGTGTTTTATAAGAACAGCAACAGACAGTCTGGAGAATTGAAAGTGAAAAAAGAATTATTACAACCAGAAAGGGTAAATAGACAGATAGAATTAGAAGGGTAGGTTGGAAAGAAATATTGAAATCAGATGATGTTCTTAGTTCAAATATAAAAAGACCTGAAGGATGCAAGGAGACAATTCTTTGCAGATGGTTGCCAAGAAAAGCATTCTCAGTACTGATGAAAAAGAAATGAGAGAAGTAGTTGTACAATAGCGTTATCATTGTGTCAGCTTGTTAGTAAAATAGCCAGGAAAAATGGCTTCAACAATGTCAATCCCTCATAGAAAACATTATTTTTTAAAACAACTAATGCTACTTTACCAATGAAAAGGTTACCTACTTGGATATTCCTGATAAAATATAAAGACACAGACTATTGATTAATTCTTTAAATAAATGAAATAAAAGTGATGTATATGTGTATGATATTTTATCATAGTGTTGCAGTTCTTATCTGTCATGTTTTATTTTAATTCTGTACTTTATGAGAGAGGAGATTTTCTGCACAGTATAAAATGAGATATAATACTAGCTTTATTTCTGAGATGGTAATCTTGGTTCTAAACTTGTTTTGAGTGAAAACATACACAAGGCAAGAAGAACAATAAAGCTATTAATAAAAAGTTTGACTTCTTTTTCAAAAGAAAATTATACAGATATTCTGTCTTTATCTTCTGAGATTTTATAATACTCATGATAGTTTTTCTTCATCACTTCAGCTGTACTTGCTTGGATACTGAATAAAGTGCAGCTCCTAACTATTAAATCCTGTAAATCCACTGATAATTAATATAACCAGTAATGCATCATTTTCTTAAAAGAAAAGCAAAGAGTGGTCCAGCTAAGTGGTTATTTATCAGCCTGCCTGGATAACAATATTTGAAATGCTTTGTTCATACCAATTATCTGAATTTATTTTAAATAGTTAGATAAATGTCTTTTAATTCACTGGGATTTACTACTTTTTTTTTAAAGTCCATTGCTTTTTCAGATCTGGTTTATCAGGTATCTCAGAAATGCTTTCTGTGTGATTGCAGTTGTATTTTCTTGTACCTATCTGATTTCTTTTTTCTCAGCTTTCCTGAAAATGCACATTATACTAAACAGTCTTACTTATAGGCTTGTAATTTTCTTTTCAATTTTTTTCATTTCTTTGTCTGTCAAAGTTTGCTTTTTGCTTTGAGATGAATACTTTGAAATATTATTCATGATGATATTTTACAGATTGTACTTATGCTAAACAGCACCATATTCCTCAAGCAATTTTATTAAGCTGAATAGTTTGGTAGAGTATTTTTTTTTTCAGCATAAGCAGGAACTGCAGATTATCAACTTAAATTGAAAATACCAGGCAATGATGGAAAACACTTGAGATTTTGAAACACTGAGTTCTAATTTCTCAACACTGAAGACCACCAGTTATCAACTCTTCTCATCACCTATGCAGTTTTAAGTTTTAGATTTTTTTAACACTGTCATGTGAGTAAAGTAAATAATATTTTTAATGTATGTGAAACTTGAAGATGCTATAGTGGAAATTTGTTCATATATACTTTAATATATGCTATATAGTAAAATATGAATGTGTTATAATTTATAATATTTATCACAATATAATAGTAGCTATAGGCTCATATAATCATACAACATATTTAATATAGTATTCAGCAAACCTGATAAATATATATTTTTGAATTATAGAATATAAAAATATTGAAACAGGACTGGAATATTACAGCTGACTTTATGACCATTTCAAAACAGGGTAAATAGGAGGACTCTGGGAACTACTGAGCAGTCAGCCTCGCCTCCATGCCCAGAAAGATCATGGAACAGGTTGTCCTGGAAAGTATGTTAAGATAGAAGATAGTGAGGTGCTTAGATGCTGCCCACATGGCTTCACTGAGGGCAGATTCTGCCTACCTAATCTTGTGGCATTCCATGGTGGAATAACTGCTTCAGTGGACAAGGGAAGAGCTACAGATGTTGTTTACTTGTTTTTATGTAAGCATTATGATGAAGTCTCCCACAAAATTCTTATTTGTGCTTTGCAGAGTTGTGGGTTTGATGGATGGACTCTTAGTTTGATAAGGATTTGGAAGGATGGCCACACCCAAAGAATTGCAATTAATGGCTCAATGTCTAGATGTAAACCATTAATGGGTGCTGTTCCTGCTGTCAGTTCTGTGATCAGTATTTTTTAATATATTCATTAATGACATAGATAATGGGATAGACCCCACCATCTGCAGGTCTGCAGATGACACCAAACTGAGTGCTGCATTTGATTTGCTAGAAGAAAGGGATTTCACCCAGAAGGATGTGTATAACAACTCCTTGATGAGTGGGTCTGTATGAAACTTATGAAGATCAACAGGCCAAATTCAAGGGTTCTACACATGGGCCGTGGCAATCACCAGCATGAGCACAGATTAGGGCATTAACTGATTCAAAGCAGCCCAGCAGAGAAGAATCTGGGGGTGGATGAAATACTGGACATGATCCAGCAATGTAAGCATGGAACCCAGAAAACCAGTCATATCCTGAGCTTCATAAAAAGTAGTTCAGCTAGAAGATTAAGGGAGATGATTCTCCCTGTTCTATTCCACTCTTAATCAACCTCACCTGGAGTTCAGCATCCATCTCTAGGGTCCTGTACACAGGAGAGACTCATACCTGTTAAAGAAAGTCCAGACTAGGGCCATAGAAGTGATCAGGGGGCTGGAACACCTTTCCTAAAAAGAAAGACAGAGAATTTCAGTCTATAAAGGCAGCCTATAGGAAAGATGGAGAAAGGCTTTTTACTAAGGGTATATAGTGATAGTACAAGAGGCAATACTTTTAAACTGAAAGAAGATAGGTTTTCATTAAGTAATAGGAAAAACATTTTTATGATGAGAATGGTGAGTGACTGGACCCAGTTGCCCAAAGAAATTGTCTACAGTCTCTCACTAAAAATGTTTAATGTCAGGTTAGAGGTGGCTTTGAGCAACCTGCTCTATTGAAAGGTGTTCCTGCTCGTGGGAGGGGGGTTGCAACACGATCTTTCAAGGTCCCTTTTAACCCAAACCATTCTATAATTCTATATTTATATCTATATTCTATCTATGTCTATTCTATCTATATCTTTATTCTAACGTATTTTAATAAATATATGTAATATGGTTATATAGAGATATATATAGATATATACATATACACACATATGCAATATGAGTATCTATCTATATATATAGGCAATTGTTATCTAAATTCCAAGTTCTCCTTTGGATGTTTAGGTACAAAAGCCAGATGTATTCAACTTTCTAGTTACATCTCTTTTTAACACAAATCTTCCATGAAATATTATACTCTGTTTCTGCATATATCCAGAAGCAATCATATATTGACTAAGCTGAATAATCTTTTAACTTTCTCATGGTAATTCAAAGCTGGTCTATGAACCAACCTTTTTTTGTAAGTTCCTGGAAAGGTTTAAAAATTATAATGTATTTGACTGCCACAGAAAAATTAAAGGAAATATTTCTCATGAAGCACATATACATCCTCCACCCCATACCAAATACACTAAGTAGTAGGGGATTTCTATAGATTCAACCATTTCCATAAAAGAAGGCTTCATGATACGTAATGATTACTTGGGCAGACAAATATCATCACTCTGAACATTCACCCTTGCTACTTCCTTCTTTCGCTTTTATTCATGAGCACACAATTATGTGGTCTTGGATATATGTTTTCTCACTTGGAATGGTCTATCCCAATGATGTCCTCTCCCAGATTCTCATGCATGTTCAGTCTACACTGGTGGGGGAAGGGGAGAAACAGAAAAGGCCTTGACACTGTATAGATGCTGCTCAGCAATAGCAAAAGTCTTGGTATGTTACCAGCACTTTATTTGGTCACATATGCAAACTATAGGCCCACACAATCTTCTATGAAGAAAAGAAACTCTATTCTATCACAAAACAGTACATAAACACAACCCACAGAGATCAAGATATTCCTTTTCTGAATTTTATAAATCTTGGAATACAGAAGGATGTTCACTCCTCTACAGGAAAGGTGATTGGAGGTATCATGCATATGGAGGTCAGTGACTTTCATTTTACATTGCATTGTGCACCCAGAAGGACATGGGAGACTGGAGTGGGGCTCCTGCAGAAACAAGAGCTTGGTGATACATGAGGGAAGTGTCTTTTCATTTCCCAGCTCCTTCTGGGCTGTTATCAGATATTTACCTTCTGTTTTCGGGGGGGGGGGGGGGGGGGGGGGGGGGGGGGGG
>VZUI01022413.1:0-121538 GCA_013401135.1 Cettia cetti
GTGGGTTTTGGGTTTTATTCCATTTTTTTTTTTTTTTTTCGGGAGGCAGAGACGTTTCCCAATTAGCCCAATCAGGCTGGAGATCCTAGGTGTCAGTAGTGAGTAGGAGCGAGGGAAGGCACCGGAGGAGGAGGAATCCAGGCAGCCGGAGTTCCAGCCGTGGGAGAGCGGCGGCGGCGGCGCTGGCAGCCCCGGGAGGCGGCCCCGCTCCCCTCCCCGTCCCCATCCCTTTCCCCATCCCCTGCAAACTTTAGGACGACGAAAAGCGCCTTGGGGGACCCCTCCAGAGACATCCTGCGCTCCTTCGCCTTCTCCCCTCTCCCAGAGGTGGGTGGGCTGGAGAAAGGAGGAGCAACCGGCCACTCTCTCTGCAAAGCTAAAAAAAAAAATAATAGGAAAGAAAAAGGATAGAAAGGGATTTTTATTACCGCTCTAATTTTTTAAAATTATTTTTTATTATCCCTCCCCGGCTCATTGGGCTGCTCTTGCCACAGCACTTCTACACCTCTCCGGCTATTTTATTTTAAATTTTTTTTTTTTTTTTCGGAAAGGGGTGTGTGCCTGTGCGTGTGTCCGTGTTTGCAAAAGAGCCTGGGTGTCCAAGCCGGCTCCGCAGCCACCATTGGAGAGGAGGGCTGGGGAGGAAGGGCTGGCTGGCGAGACAGCCGCAGTGCGAGCCCTCCCCGGCGGGCGGGAGGCCGCGGAGCCGGGCGCGGAGCCGGGCATGGCCCCGTAGCGCATCCCCTGCCCGCATCCCCCTGCCTGCACCCGCCTGCAGCTCCGCTGCCCGGCTCCCCCCGCTCCTGGCTGATTTAGAGGCGGCGGGGGGGGGGGGGGGGGGGGGGGGGGGGAAGGGCTGGGGGAGGCAGGGAGGGGAGGGGTGATTTGGAGGGGGGAGTGAAAACTGGAGCTGCGTTTTCCCCCCCCATTCCCCCCCAGCCAGAGCCAGACACGGTTTGCCCAGTGCAGAGAGAGGGGCTCCGTGTTCCGCCTCCGTGGAGTATTTGGGATTGGAGAGAGACACACACGCACACACGCGCACACACACACACGCACAGAGACCATCTGCAGTGTCAATGCGGCGCCTGCTCTGAAGACTGAAGTGGGGGGAAAGGAGAGGAGAGAATAATTATATATATATATTTTATATATATATATATACACACACACACCAAAACCCACTCAAAGCACGCGAGGAGCATTCCCAGGTAAGGAGCCCCCCGCCCCGCCCGGGCAGCGGGGGCTGCGGGAGGATGCCCCGGAGGATGCCCCGGAGGATGCCCCGGGAGGGCTGCAGCGGTACCTGCCCTCCACACCTGGCGGCGGTGGAGGGGGGGGGGGGGCTCTGGGAGGTGCCCCCGTCGCTGCTCCCCACCCGCGGGTCCTGGGAAGGGGGTCTGGGATGGAGGGCAGGGACCCCCGCGGGCAGCGGGCTGAGCTGGGGGTTCGGGCACGGCCCCTCCGCCCCTCCCGGCCCGGCTGGGGAGGATGCCGGGCGGGGGGCGCAGCGGGGAGCGCCCCTTCTCCACATCCCCAGCGCGGCGGGGACGCGGTGCCCGGTGTCCCCCTTTCCCGGCTCCCCGATGGCTTTTTCCCCACGCACAAGGCTCAACTTTTCTCCCCGGAGGTAGCGGCTCCAGCGGCGCAGCCCGTCCCTCAGCCCCCTGGGCATCCCCCGGCTGCGGATTTTCCTCCCCTCGGGGGGCATTTTCCCCCTTAGATGCTCCGGAGCTCTCCTCGAACGAGGGGCTGGAGGCATCTGCAAACTTTTCCTGCTCCCGGTGAGGCTGCAGCTGGACGGGGCTGGAGGCAGAGCCCTGTTCCCGGCGAGGATAGCACCTCCCGGGTGACCGATGGATGGGGACAGGGGCCACCCCCGGTGGTGAACACCTAAGAGGGAAGCGCAGACCCCGGTCTCTTCCCTTCCTGCGAGGTGCTGGAGAGTTTTCCTTCCCAAATCCCGGCTACGGAGTCAGCGCTGCTTAAACCTCTCCCTCCTTTCCCTCGCTGCATGTGCGTGCTGCAACCGAACCCCGCGTATTGATGCTCTGCGTTTAAGCAGACATATGCCCTTAAATTATGTAGACCGGCAGAAGCGATCTAAACACCGAGCCGCGCGTTGTTTTGGTGGAAATCTAATACTCCGGCAGCAGCTGAGTTCCTCCCAGATAAACAAACCCGCTTGCTCAGCCCCAGCAGGGCTGTTTGGGTTTGTTGCATGTGGCTGCTCCATCCCCAGCCCGGAGGAAATCCTCCTCCTCCCGGGGCTCCATCTGCTCTCCGTGCCGGGGAGGGATGCGGCGTTCGCGGCGCTGGATGCGGGCTGAGGACCCGCAAGGGCTCGCCCTGGTGGGAAGGAAGGAGCAGGTGAGGAACTCGCGTGGCTCCGCACCTCTCCCGTGAAACTTCCACACCCGCGCTGCTCCCCAGCCCTGCCGGAGAGCTGGGAACGCACCTGACCGCCCCTGGCTTCCCTCCGCCGGGAGGAGAGGCTTTGGGAAAGGCGAGGAGGGTCTGACGCTCCCCAGGTCGTGGGGGTGAGGTTGGGACCGGGACCCCCGAGACTGCCGGGGGATGCTCTCGTTCCGCGGGAACAATGATGGTGCCGGGGGATTTTTGCAGCCGACGCAACTGCTCGCAGCCTTCTAGGGACTTATCTTGAGCGTGCACCAGTCCCGTACAAATATTTTGGAAGGCGGAAAGCGTGTCAACTTCTTTTCTTTACCTGCCCTCTGTTTCACCCGGGTCCTGTTTGTAGAAATCCGCGGGCGAGCGGGGCACGGGGGGCACGGGCTTTGCCGTCTCTGTGATTTTAATTACGGCGTGTGCCTCCCAGCGTGGGATTAGGTGCTTCCTCCCCCTCCTAAGCCTCTGGCTGGAGGTGCAGGGGATGCGAGCAGCGTTTTGCTTGTGGTTTCTTTGCCGGGGGAAGTGCGTGCGTGTTTGTTTGTTTGTTTGCTGTGTGTGGGATCCTTCGCTAGAGCCGGGCTTCGAGCGGTGCAACAGATGTGTGTCTGCTTGGCGTGTGCAGCCAGGTTTAAACACGCAACCACAGCCCCGGCACGAAAATCTGGGGGTTTCTTCCCTCCTCTGCCCAGACCCACCCTCCGTGAGGGTGTCTCCTTTCCGAAAGGATCAGTCCAAGGTTCTTTCTCTCTGTCCCATCCTAAACGTGTGGCGGTACGGATACCGTGAGGAATAGATGACAGCTTCACGATCTGAGCGCTGTTTCTGTCCTAGACGGGTGTTTTAGGAGCCGGGCTGATGATCAGTCACGGGGAAGCATTCGCTGGATGGTCGGAACTGCCTCGCTGGTGTTAATGGGGAGGGATGCTGCAAACCCAAAGGGAGATGCTGAACTTCTCCGCGGGGAAAGGGAATATTGGAGCTTTTCCTCAAGGATTCACCTGCCAGCAGCCCTCCCTGCAGCTCACAGAGCCTGGTGCTCGGCAGGCTGGGGGTGAGGCAGAGCACAGGGCTGAGCAGAGGCAGCAGAGCGGCTGAGCCGCTGCCGGGAAGGCAGGAGCCGTCTCCTGCAGCCCCATCCTGGGGGGCTCTGCCTTGCCGGAGCCGCTTTGGCAGGCTGAGGAGGGGGAGGAGAGATGCCGGCACCCCTTTTGTGCTGCATCTTTTCCCTTTTGCCGAATCGCTTTGTCTCTGCCGCCCGATGTCCCCGGCGCCGAGCGGTTGCAGTAAAGCCGAGCTCCCGCTCTCCGTGCCGGGGTGGGATTCGTGGGAAGAGCCCGGCGATGCTCGGGGTGTGCTGAGGGTTAACGCCGTGCGGGAATCGGTTCATTGCTTGGAAGGGAACCCTGAGAAGCTCCCTGTAAAGCTGAGGAGGATGCTGGCGCTGTGGGGTCGTGCTCCACGCTGGGATCTGACCTGGGGAAGGTGTCAGAGGTGGGGCTGCTGAGTTCTGGAGTTAGCAGCGCCAGAGTTTGGGGCTTGGCACTGCCCACACGTGTTTTGGAGCAGGATGGCACGGTGTCCTGGGAATCACTCGGCTCCTCGTGGTATATTTGTTATTTATAACCCCTCTAAAGTGGGGTTCTACACAGCTGAGACTCCAAAGTCTCATGTCCTGCCCATCAATCCCCCTCCCCACCCAGGGATGCCTTTTGGGCTGTGACTGTTCCCCCCTAGTAAAGCCCTCAAAAAGCATCTGGGGAACCTTTCTGGCTCTCTGAAAGGCTCCAGAGGGTTCTTACTCCTTCCTTCTGGCTCGCAAGACCCGGGGAAGGGACAGCAGCGCTCCAGGCGCCCAAGGCAACGAGACTTCCCGTCTGTGCAGAGAGTCTGGGCAGCCCTGCCTTTCTGCAGGGCATCAGTGATGAGCGTGCTTCCCTGCGTGACTGTCTTCCTGTGAAAAGTGCTTTATATCCCTCAGCTTTGAGCTCTCAAGGAGCCTGTGGCAAAAGGAAAAAAAAGAAAAGAGAAGAAGGGGAAAAAAAAAATTACGTAGTGCTGCCCACATGTTTTTCATTCAGGCTCTGAATGGTTTTGAAACATCACCATCTACTCCATTCCTGTGGTGTGCACCGGGAAAGTGAGGCACGGGGTTTTAAAACACAACCTTTTACTCAATTCCCGTGGTATGGATTGGGAAACTGAGGCACAGAGAGGCAAAAAACTCAGTCCACGTTTATTGATGAGGAATTCTCACTCACCAGCCTGAAATGCAAACTGAGCCTCAAGTGGGACTTGGTGATGAGAGCAGGGAGTGGTGCCCTGCCCTCCAGTCTGTGCTTCAACAGCCAAGAGCAGCCCTTGGACAGAGCAGGACATTTTCAGGATTGAATTTTTTTTCCAGTTAAAATGGCAAATGGGTGCTTTGAAATGAGAAAGTGTCATAGACTCATGGAATTACAGAACAGTTTGGGTTGGAAGGGACCTTAAAGATCATTTAGTTCCAATGCCTTGCCATGGGCAGAGACAACCAAACATTTTGGGTTAGAGAATTGGGCTGGGAGCAGCTGTGCTTTCATGGACCTCAGTCCCAGTGCCTTTAACGTTTGCTGCAAAACGTTTTTAATCACCTTTGGGAATGGAGACATCATTGCTAAAATGACATGCTGAGATGCCTACAGCCTGTGTGGTGATTCTCTGTGTCTGTCACTCTCCCTTGGGGTTTTTTGACTCATCCCAAAGAAGTCTGGGGTTTTTTGTTGGTGCATGAGCTCCATGTAGGTTTGCCTCATCCTTAAGTGGCTGCATGTTGTAAGGGGCTGAGCAGCCACCCAGGTGAGAGGTGCCAGCTCTGTGTCCCCTGCCACAGCTCCCAGTGTCATGTGTGGCACCTGTGCTGAACCCTTTCCTTGCTACAAACCCCTCTGTGAGCCCTCAGAGATGCTCTGAGGGCCTTGACGAGCCAACCTTTGCTTTGAAAGCCCAATGACCACTTCATTTGGGACACCTGTAGCCCTTCAGCTCCAGCAGATGTGAACACAGCCAGGGACACGCTCCCTTCCAAGGTGATCCCTGGAGCCATGGAGGAAGCCAACTTTTTGCTGAAATATGATGTTCCCAGCTGTTCCTGGGATGTTTGTAGAAGACACCAGCTTCCCAGAGCCTGAAGACCTGAGGGAGAGCAGTGACTGGGTTCATGCTGCCTCTCAGCAGGTGGCTTTGACCTCACCTGGAGAGGAATCACTAGAGAGAAAGAGAGCTCATTTGCAGACTCTCTGACTTGCTTTTACTCCAGGCTTTGCTGCTGAGTTTCCCCCACCTTTAAAAAAAGTGGTTTTTAAATACTTCATGCAGTGAAACAGAAATCCAGACCCAAAATCAAGTGGCTGAGATTCCCAGGCATCTTTTGCATAGGGATAAATAAAAAGTCCTGCTGTGCGTGGCTGGATTTGCACTTTTGACTCAAAAAGGGAGATGTTGCACCTCTGATTCTCCTGCTGCTTTTCATGCCTGACCTCTGAGTTTCCTCACATCTCTTGATCTGCTGGGGCTTTCCCAGCCAGCCATTGGCAATAAATTGATGGGATTTGACTGGCACTTGAATTTGCCAGGACAAATGTGTGGCTCTAACGCAGATAATACAGGTTAGCTTTCCATTACAGGCATTTGCAGGATCTATACCCAGACATTTCCCACTCCTCTGCTCTCCTGCAAGGGCCAGAGGGATAAATCTTGATCCTGGGTGAACCCTTGCAGCCAAATGCACTTAAATGTTTGTGAAATAAGGATCCACAACCTCCATGTTATTTCTCCTGGAGCTTAAAACACTCCATGAGGGAGGAAAGGTGAGGCTGGTGAAGGGGTTTTATTCCCAGTAGTGTTTTCCTGGGAAGTAGTGAGGTGATGCTGGACTGGTGACTGCCTATAGATGGTTAATATTTATATATTTGTTGCTTTTTCTGAATGAGGAACTCGAACTTGCCGCCAGCAGCCTCCTGATGCTCGTTCATGCCGAGCCTCACCAGGGAGTGTCTGGACATTCTGCTGTTTGGGGACTTGAGTTTAGAGTTCTAGGGATCAGGAGGAGGAATTAGCTGTAAATCACAGCCTGGATGGCTTCATCCTCAGCAGTGACAAGGTTTAAATTAAAAAATATCTTGCTGGGATGAAGCACTGGTAAGTCAGGCGCTGGTGTTGTGTCAGCCTGGGTTCAGCAGCGAGCTCAGTGGAGCAGGAGCCACTAGGAGCCCACCTATTGATCCCCAGCTGAACTGGGAAATTGTTTCTCTTATCAAATATTCTTTCTTTCCTTTCCTTTTCACCTCTCTCCCCACCTGAAGGGAGGATGGTCACGCCGGGAAGTTGGGAGAAGCTTTGTGGATTCGCTGCACGTGCGTGTGGCCCTGTTTGACTTGGTTAGAGCATATTTGATTGTGAAAAGGGATTTATTTGTTTTTTGTGACAGGGGATTTGTCTATAATGTAGTGCTGGAAAGAAAACTCATTTAGAGACTAAGGAGGTGTATCCTGTTACAATTGCCTATTGATGGAATAGCAAGTGCTTGGTGTGCTACACAGCTTCATTTTACTTTAGGGAAACTTATCCTGGGCTGCCAAAGGGAGACGTGGGTTTGATGGAGAGCTGTCCCACGGCCCTCAGAACGTTCCTCAGCTTCTTGTTTCTCCATCCATGAAGTTGGGGAGGTCTCTTAGAAGTGACTGTCCCTTCAGTCGCTAGTTTTTGCTCTAATGACCTTTAAAAATGACTCACTTTTGGTAAAGTAAGACCAGGGTGGGCTTTGTTGGGAACTCACCAGCCTGAGGAATGGCATCATGTCCATGGATAATGGCCACTAATGGTCACTGCATCACCCCTGGGCAGCGTCACCCTCTTCTGCTGGCTGGGAAGAGGCTTTCAGAGGTGCTGAGGAACAGGAGGTTCTGTATTCAAGCCAAAGGTTCTTCCCACACAGCCCTGCCAGGGAGAGGAGGTGAGCTGGGAATAAAACCACACCAATTGTGGAGCTAATCAAAGGCTTGGATTTTTCTTTAATGGACAATCTAGGGAAGAAAAACCCCCCACCAAACCCCACACCCAAATTAGGGTGGGCATGCTGCCTTAGAGAAAAGGAGGTTTGGGGCTGTTTTGGACAACTTTTTCTATTTGTCAGGGTTTTGGTGCAAATTTCTGGCTCTTGCTAAAAGCAGAGCAACACGTGGAGTTTTGGAAGCTGTTCTCCTGAGATGTGTTGAGGGGTTGGTATTTGCATGGATAATTTTGAGCGTTTCCTCCATTTGACTGTGCCTCACCCTTTGGACTGTCCCCTTCAGGGTGCCCTCCTGGCTTGGACAGAGGGGCTGTCCCTTGTCACTGCCTGCTCTCCTTCCAGCCACCCTGGATCCCAGGACTGATTTGGGGGGGTCCAATGACCTTGATACCCAGTCCTTTTGAGTCTTCATGCCCTCATCCCACCTTGGATCCCAGGAGTGATCTGGGGGATCACAATGACATCAGTACCTGGCGCTTTTGACACTTCATACCTCCATCACCACTTGGATCCCTGACTGCTCCTCTCCAGATCTTCCAGACAGCTTCCCCAGGGAGGGCAGTGCTCAGGGACAACCTGGAGGGTGACTTCTTGCTTTAAGTCCCATGGGTGCCACCACTGAAGCCACCTCTGGGAGGCCAGTTGCCTCCTCACCCTGAAGACGGCGGGATGAGCTCTGAGTTCTCCTCCTGCGCCGAGCTGCTATGGTGATGAGTTGCTATAGAAACACATAGTTAGCATTATTATTTATTATTGAAAGGTGCTTCTTTTCATCCCTTAAAAGCAGGGTTGTGCCCAGAAGAACCCCCCAAAGCTGGCTGTGGGGCACTGCCCACCCTGTCCATGTGGGATGGGGGGGTTAAGCTTCCCGGGAATGCAGGTTTTATCCACGCTGGAGGCAGGGAACCGTGCTGTGCTGGCCCAGCGGGCTGAGCTGGTTAAACAAATCCCCCCAGTTTGTTCCCGTCACAGGTCCCTTCCTCCCTCAGATCCCTCCTTTGGAGGGGGATTTGAGTGAAACCTTTCGTCCTAATGAGCTTACTTCTCTCCCGACTGGTAATCGCGTGTCACCATTGGGGCGGGGGGCCGGCCCCAAGTTCTGTGACAATGTGGCACAAACGCTGCCTTCACAGCACCTGGGAGGCTCTGCCCGCTGAATACCTGCTCTCATCTCTGCCCCTGCCGCTCCTGGATGTTTGCTGGAGCCCCTCCCCGGCTGCAAGCCCAGCCCTCCGCGATGGGAGGCAGGGAAGCTCCTCGGTCCTGCCCTGCTGAGCCCCCCCGGAGCTGGGCACCCCTCCGGTCCTGCCCTGCTGAGCCCCCCCCCCCCGGAGCTGGGCACCCCTCCAGGGTTGCAAGAGGCCAAGCAGAGCAAGCCCAGCTCAGGGCCTGCCCTCTCCATCCCTTCCCTGTTGCCATGGGTGGGAGAGATGCTGCTTTGGGGGTGCCTTGCTCCCCAGGAATGGGTGCAGGGGGTAGGGGCAGGTTTCCTCTGCAGGCTGGGTGCTGAGCAATGCACTGGCAGGTCATCCTGCCTGGGACCCGTTTATCCAGCACTTCCATTGGATTTGGGAATGATCAGGAGGCTCAAGAGGGATGCAAAGGGGTCTCCTGCCTGCAGCCACTGGATTCACAGCTTCTCCTGGAAGAGCTGGCAGTGCTGCAGAGGTGGCTCTTCAAGGAAACCTCCCTCCTTCCCTGCTGCTGTCCTTCACACCCTCACAGCCCTGCAGAGGGGAGGCTGGGTGAGACAGGAGGCTGGGAGGATGGAGGGATGTCCAGGGGCACTGGGAGCAGTGGGGTTGCTTTCCCTCTCTGGCTGGGGCAGGGGAGGGCTGGGCTTGGCTTGCAGCAGGGATTAGCTGTGCAGTTCTTTCTTGTTCCCTGGAAATTTCCTAGTGGGGAAAAGAAAGGGAAAAAAAAAAAAAAAAAAGGGAAAAAGAAAGAAAAAAGGAAAACAACACAGCTTTTCTGAATGCTGAATTAACAACTGGGAGGTGAAGTTTCAGGGCTGGTAGGAGCAGCAGCAGGAGGTGGCTCAGCCCCTCCTCTCACACCCTGCACAGGTGCTGCAGGTGCAGGGCTGGGCTCAGCTACAGGTGCTCCCCTGGGAGATGGGCAGGGATGCAGGAATGGCTGGACCAGTGCAGGATGCTGGGTATGCAGAGACCTGGGCTTGGGGAAATCTCTGCTGCTGCTTGCAGGGTGAGTTCCCTGAATTCCTCCAGGTCTCCACCTTCAGCAGCCTTTGAGGAAACAAAAGGAGGTTCTTTAAAGCACCCCCTCAGGCAGGAATAAAACACCTTCCTTTGCAGAGCCTGTCTCATTGCTTGAAGTCATTCCCTTTGGGCTTTGCATTTTCCTTCTTGGAAGCTCTGCTCCCTGCAGGGAAGAGAAAAAAAAAATAAAAAAAATTCTGGGGTGCAGGAGAAGGGCGAGGGGGTGGGGACTTTCCTGGAAAGTGTGGGATGGAAATGGAGGAATGGATAAAGGGGTTCAGTGTAGGGGTCTAGGGGTGAATGCTGACCCCTCGCTGTGCCAGAGACCCCTGGTGTAGGGTCACATCCAGCCTCTCTCTGTTGTGGGGATGGCTGGGAGCACCCTGTGGGGTGGGAGGTGCTCCTGCACGTCCTGCCTGGCCAACTCCTTCTCCTGGAGAGGGGAGGCCACCAGAGTGGGGCCCCTCTGAAAGGAGGGGAGCTGGCTGTGGGAAATGAGAGCAGGGTCTGGTTGGGTCACCCTTGTCCATGTGGGTCTGGAGGGTTTGGGTTTTGCTTCTACCTCCTCTTTTTTTCCGCTCTGAGCTGCACCAGCTGCTTGGATGTGTGATTTGGAGAGGGCATCCAAGCAGTGGGATGGATTTGGGGCTAATTTGGGAGTCCCTGTGGATCCCACCAGCCCTGAGAACACCCAGTTTGTCAGATTTGTCTCCAAAAGCCCACTGAGGGCAGCAGAATCACTTTGGCCTCCTTTGCACCCTCTGGCTTTCCCTTCCTGGTCTCCAAGGTCACTCCCAGAGATCAGGAGCTGCTCACCTGGGCCAGGCAAGGGCAGGAGGCACCTTGGGCCTGGGTGAGGGATGGGGAAGGGAGGAGAGGCAGGTGAGCCGTGGCAGGAGCTGGCCACTCACACCAGCACCCCTCAGAGCCACTCAGGAGGGATTTTTTCCCCTTCTTTATGATGGAGTTGCTGCCCTTGCCTGCCTCAGCAAGGCAAACAGCTCAAGGGGATGCCTCTGAATGAAAGCACCAACTTTTAGGACAAATTTCTCTCTGCATAATGTCTCAAAGAAAGCAAGGAGAGGAAACTGGCAAGCAGGCCTAATTAGGTAAGTATTCCCCATTAGGAAGGGGAAGGAGCTATCAAGTCGATTTCCATTTCCTTCTTACTTTCCATGCCTGATTTTTCCCTCTCCAGGAGGCGGTGTGTGAAGTAGGTCTCTCCTTAGCTTGGAGAAGTAAATAATCAGGACACGATGAGCTCCCGAAGCTCTTCCCAAAGCTTTCCAAATCTGGACTAAGCTGAGGATTTTTAGCATCTTCACCAGCCTTCCATGAGACCTGGCAGGGATTTATTCCCCCCCTTCATGCTGGAGAACCAAGGTGGGCAGCAGGGCTTGCAGATTCCAGATGTCTCCTGCAGATGTTGCTCCCTGTTTCACCTACTCTGCACGGAATTTCTCATCTCCTGCTGCTTCCCAGTACAAACCTGGGTGTGGACACATGGAGGTGCCTTGCACTGGGAAATGTGGTTGGGATGAACCCCTAAACCACCCTCCTGTCCACCCCTACCTGAGCCCAGCCTGTCCCCATGTCCCCACGTCCTCCTGGCCGTGTTTTACCCCCCGTGTACCCAAAGTTGCTCTCCTGGCTGTGCTCTCAGAACAACACATTGCAGCGTGGGCTGCAATTACGGAGCCATCAACGGGTTCTTGTGACACATTTTGGCGAGCTTGGGGACGCTTTGTGCACCAGCCTGCGAGGGAAGCTCTCTCCTCCCCTCCTTGCTGCCTCCCCCTGCTCCAGAGCCTGTAAGTGGTGTTATTAAAGGCTGTCGGGAGCTGCTGTCATTGGCACAGTCAATGGCTGACACAAGGCAGCCCTCAGACTTTGACTCATCACACACACACACTTTGCAATGCATGAGCCACAAAAAAAGCCCATTTCTCACAAGCATCACCCTTTCCCCAGCTGTCTGGGCCCTTTTTCTGCATTCATTCCAGAGAAGAAGTCTTGATTGTCCTGCAGTGTAAGGAGGGGATTGAAGTTGCATCGTGCTGCCTGCACGTTCCCAGCTCTCTCATTATCTTTTGCTGGAAGTTGTGATGAAATGCTTTTTTTCCCTAAATACAGCTACATGCATCCTTATATATAGAGATATATATGTGTGTGTGTATGTTTTATACATATACATAAAAATACACATTTATATGCACATTGCTACACACAAATGCAAACTACACATGCTTTGGAAATGCCAATCTGTTCACCCTGCACTTTTCACAGATCACTGCCAATTTTCCCTCACAGTTCAGGAAAGGTTTTGCAGGTCCAGATTTTTGGAGAAGGAAGAGCAGCCTTGCTGCAATAGCTGGAGTTAGGAAGGATTTAGGCAAAAAAACCCCAGTTTTTCTTTTCCCTCCAGCATCCCTTGATCAGATGCTGGTGGCAGAGAGATGTTTTCCAGCTTGTAGGGAGGAGAGGGAAGAAAGAAAAGAGTTTGAGGTTTTCCTCCACCACAGAGCTGGGAATAAATAGAGCAATTTTGGACAAACCTTTGTGTCTGGGAATGTGCTCCAGTTGAGCTCAGCTGCCTTAAAGCTTTTCAGAAGATGCTGGTCCAGGCCCTGCTGCTGGCAAAGGAGGGGTTCTCAGGGGTGGGGGGTGACTGTGCAGCAATTCCCATCCTTCCCAGTGGCTCAGCTGCACCACGAGCACTCAAGTGGGGCAGCACGAGGTGCCACGAGCCTGGAGGAGATCCCAAGCAGATTGGAGCTCCATGACAATCTGCTTTTCTGCTTTGCAGTCCTTGGCTGTGCATGGACACGTGCAGACCTCTCCCTGCCTCCTGCTGGTTGATGCACTGGGTTCTTTGAGCCACATTTCCCCCATTAACAGCCTCGCTGGTCACTCAGGCTGCTTTCCTGCTCTGCTTCCCTGCTCTGCCTCCCCTCCTTCTGGGTATTTACGTGTGGGAGGACAATTCTGAGGCTTCTCCAATTCCTCCACGAGGGTATGGAACAGTGACAGATGCTTGAAGCCTTTTTACTCAGTGATTTGCCTCTTGGTTTGACTCGGTCCTTGTCTTCTCTCCTGCCTTGCTTCTCCCTCCCTGGGAACACAGGCAGCAGAATCAGCTTTATTTTATAACAAGCAAAAAGCTCTCCAGGTGCAGGGTTGTGCTTGCCTGTCTCTCCTGCACTGCTCTCTGCCAGTGGGTGACTTCTTTTGCTACCCATAATTAGCCTCTCCCAAGGCCTGGCTGTTGCTGGGCTCGGGCAGAAGCTTTTACAGCCACTGCCTCTTCTTAAACACAGGAGAAAATAATCCCTTCCTCAGCTCAAGGAGCAGAATTTAAACTGGTTCCTGCTGCTGCTGAGGCAGGGGGGCTGCAGGAGGGGCTCTGGCAATGCTGGGACAGGGTGGGGATGGAGGACAGGGGCTGGAGGATGTGTGTGTGGGGCTCCCCACACAGAGGAAGGAATCAAATGTCTGCCCTATCTCAAATGCCACGCTGGGCTCCTCTGGGACAGAGTTATTGGTGAGGAGGAAGCTGACCTTCTCCTGTGTTTATGAATTGAATCTCTGGTTCACTTTGGGTTTGATTTTCTCCCCCCTTCACTCCTGTTACAGAGTGCAATACTCCATTTCAAGGGAAATAACATTTTTTTCATTTTCTCCTTCGCTGGGATTTTTTTTAAATGCTGCTCAAGATGAACAGCTCAGCTTTCTGTGTTTTATCCTTGGATTGTCACACTGGAAGTGGCTGTTGCTTGCCCATGTTTTTGGGGCACCAGGGATATTGCCCAGTTACAGCTGCTGAGGGTGAACAAATTCTCCTGGAGCTGGGTAAGCACATAATTATTTTAGTAGTCAGACCCCAGCAAGTTTGAGAATTAGAAACTTTCCTCCTTTCCCTCAGTGCCATGTGGACCTGTCCTTCTTCCTCCTGGCTGACTTATCTCCAGCCTTCCCTGGCACAGCTTTTGCTGAAAATCCTTTCCTGCAAGGGCTGGCCTTGAGCATCTTTAGAGCAGCAAGTCCTTTGGAGCCCCATTTCCTTTTCCTGCCACTTCTACCTGTGGAGAGCAGATTTTTGGAAGCTCAAGAGCTCTGTCTCTCCTGTGCACAGGTCCCTTGGAGATATCTGAAGGCACTTTGCTGAAGTTCACAGGCGACTTTTGAAAACCTTGGCCATTGCATTCATGTGTGTGTATGTATAATGTATATAAATATATATATATATATATAAAATATCTGTTCTCTCTTCCCTCCCGTTTTCTTTCTCTGTCAGGAATCCAGCTGTGCAGCATGTGGCACTTGTAGGGCTTGGAAGGAAGGAAGATCAAGCAAACACAGAGCTTTCAGCAAGAAGAGATAAATTTCCAGAATAAATTCAAGCCACGTAGGCCCAGTCTGTTTTAGTTTTAAAGCCCTGCTGGTAGTGATGTGTGGGAGCTGTAGATATAAAGCCAGGGAGAGAAGAAGAGTTTATTTGTATTATTTCTGGCACCTTGGTAGAAAGAAAACCCCAGTTCTGAGTTCGTGGGGCTTGGCACAATATTTGTCTGCATGGTCTGGAGCAGGAAACTGCCTGTTGAGCTCTGCCTTCGTGCATGGCTGGAAGGCAGAGGCAAAAATGGGAATTATCTGTCCTGACTGTTGTAACTGGAAGAGGAAAGTGCCGGATTTGTGGGGGTGTTTGGGATGCAGATGGCCCCAGAGGAGAAATATCTTGTTATTAATATCCCACTGAATTGGGATGGCAGTTTTACACCTGTGTACGCCGCTGTGGTTTTTATCTCAGTGCTCTGGCAGGGGCACAGCTGGGAGCTGTGGGCTCCCCCCTGCAGGCAGCTGCTGGGGGTTTCCTGTTTGCTGCAGGGACACAGGTCAGGGTTTGGGGTGTTGGGGTTTGGGCCTGTGCTCCTGAGGGTGTTTGCTGCCCCTCAGCTGGCAAGGCTCAGCCTGGCTGTGTGGACTGCTGCTTTTTCAGAGCATCAGAGAGTGGTTTGGGTTGGAAGGGATCTTAAAATTCCAGTTCCTGCCTCCCTCAGAGATGCCTTCTATGCTCCATGCTCCATCTAACCTGGCTTTGGACACTCTCAGGGATGGGGCAGCCACAGCTTCTCTGGGTACCCTGTGCTAGGGCCTCTATACCCTCACAGGGAAGAATTCCTCCCAAAAATCCAATCTAAACCTGCCCTCTTTCAGTTTAAAGCTGTTCTGCCTTGTCCTATTTTTTTCCCCAAAATCCCTCTTCTTTTTTTCTATTTACTACTATATTTTTGCTTTACTAAAGTAAAAATATAAATAAGCCCAGAAGTGGCCCCTGGATGCACTCCCCAACTCTGCCCTAAGAAGCACAACAGCAGCCAGCACAAAACTCTGCTGTTTTCAGCCTTATGCCACCACTAACAACCCAGACTTCATTTTCATCCCTCTTTCCCTCTGCCTTTTTCCTCAACTCCAAGCTAAAACATTACTCTAACTTTTGAGTCAAGGGCAAAATTCAGCCCAGCCTCCTGCCTGAGTGATGCCTCATGCCATTCAAACCCTCCTGCAAGCTGTTCCAGCCACACAGGAGCCAGGACAAGGCCCTGTGTCCTCCAGCCCTGCACCTGAGGCCCCGAGGAGGTGGAGCTCAGGCGATGCTCCCCAGGAGCAAGGAGGATTCTCCTGCCTCGTGTCCCCACAGCTGTGACTGCATCCCCAGGGGTAAAGGTGCATGGACACAGCTTTTCACAGTATTTGAGGCTTGTGTGGCATCCCAAGTGCAGCTGTGGGGTCCTGTGAGGCGAGGGAAGAGAGCAGCAGGTCCTGTTGTGGAGAGAGGGAAGAGTGGGGAGGTAGAAGTAGTGGCAGGTGAGGCTTAGGGGCTGTAGTGCACATTGGTTACAGTTCTTGTGGGTTCTGCTATTTTAGCACCTGGGCATCTGCTTAACAGTGTTTCTTCTGCTCTTAAAACCTGTGTTATCAAGGCCTCCATTTCCTCTGAGCAGGATTTTATGAACAGAGGTGACCTTTACACACCCCCCACATTTAAAACACCTCTTGTCTCAGCCACAGGTGCCTTTATCCTGTGTGAGCAGAGATGAACAAAGCAGATGGTGTTTGGATCTGGATTAAATTAGAGTTCTGCCTGCAGCTGGCTTAGCAAACAAATAACTTTCTTCTCAAACCTCTCACTGCAAACTGAGGTGTCCTTTGCAGCCTGCCCAGCTCGTGTGCCCCTTTCTGCTGCTGAATTTCTGTGGAACACCTGTCCTAACACAGCTAATGCTTTGTGATGGTGGAGCTGCAATTATGAGGCTGTGCAAACAGCTAAAACAATTGCATCACCCTCCCCGTGGCTGCTCTGGGGTGATTTGTGGAGCTGCTGATAGCACCGGGCACGATTCGTGCAGATGAAGGGTCAGGGCACCTGCAGCTTCCATCTGTGTCTGAGTGGACCAGGGGAGATATTTATGGGAGGCAAAGCTGAGATTTTGCCTTTTGCAGGTGTGTTTTGCAGCAGCAGCAAGCTGCCCACATGGAGCAGAATGTGCTGGCAGCGTCTCCTCCCGAGCCTGGTCAGTGTGGGGGAGCACAGGCACGAACTGCAGAGAGCTTTAGCAGCAGAGTGGCAGGAGCAGACACCTCCTCCCTTCCTCCTCAGCCTCCCAGGCTGGGTGCCAGCAGCAGGACTCTGCTGTATCATTTCAGGACGTGCTGGATGCATCCCTGCATCCCACAGCTGAGCAGGGTGACCACTGAACTGTTTAAAGTCGCTCCAACGCCGACACTCGGGTGTGCAATGCAAATTCTGCTGGTGCTGGTGAAGTGCTGGAGGAGGGGATGGGTTTAGGACTGAGGGGAATTTATCACTGTGAGCACTTTTGGGTGTGTGTCCCTCAAACTTGCACCAAAGGAAATAAGAACAGGGAAAATCAGCGATGAAGGAGGTTCCCCTGGTGCTGCATTAGTGGCTCTGCAAAATGGAAGTTGTTGCTGTGGCTCTGAGCTGGGAATTCAACATGTGGGATGAAGATTTGTCTCTGCTGACTCTGTGTGGCCTTGGGCAAATCATGGAATCACAGACTGGTTTGGGTTGAAGGGACCTTAGAGATCGTTTTGGGCAGGGACACCTTCCACTAGCCAAGGTTGCTCATCAGGATCAAGTCCTTCTCCTCCTCTGTTGATAAGCCCAAGAATTGTCTGATCCATCCTAGGAGCAGTGGAAAAGGCAAAACTTTTCCTTGCAATATCTGTGCTATTAGATGCTCAGCTTGGTCAAATTTAGACAGACTTTTAGCCACAAGGAAAGGAGCATCCCAATTTTTCCTCCCTGCTCCAAAGCGTGCCACCTTTTCAGCGAGACAGCGGGAAGAACATAACTGAGGTCAAATATAGAATAAAAAAAAAAAAAGTCAAAATCAGTGACTTGCAAAAACTTTTTCCCCTAATTTAGTTCTCAGCATTGCCCAAGTCATTCTGAATGCAACTTTCCATGGCACTGGTAGCCTGAGGCAGACACTGAGCTCAGGAAATTGTCCCCTGAGTGGTTCAGGTCTGTCAAAGTAATGAGGACCTTAAAAGTGAGCCTTGGCACAGAACATGTCAGACAACCTGAGCTGTAGGTGTTGCTGCTAATGCTCACTGGAATTATGCATGCACACAGTGCCCTGCACGGGAATTGCATCATTTTGGTGCAAAAATAAATGTGTCTGTGCAGTTTGGGGTTGTGTATCTCCCTGCAAACACAGTCTCTGTGTGTGTGTGTGTACATCAGCTCCTTTCTAATCTGCTTGTTAACAAACAGAGCATGTGATTATCTCCTCACCCACGTGAGCACTGCTCTGTCTCCTGCCTGCCTCTGATCCTGGCCATAGGTGTCCTGTGCAGCTCAGCAGCAGCTCAAGAACTCTCAGGCATGATTTGGGATTAGTTATCCTGCAGCAAACAGCCAGGATGGGCTTTAAAATAACTTTCCATTGGCCTTTGGATGTGTTGGCAGTAGCTGGGCTTGTGGTGACAAAAGTCACTGGAAGAGAAAATTAACAGCAAATTAATAATACTTTATCCACTTTTTTATTTCTGGAAGGGGGAGTTGAGTTTTGCTGCTGATTCTCTGCTTTTGTGGTCTTCCTGCGTCACCTGCAAATTGGGACATCACGGGAGCGTGGTGGGATAGATGTCAGACTGCTTTTTATTTTATTTTTTTTTTCCCTTGAAACGCTCCCAAAGCTGCAGCTTATCAGGGCTTGTGTCCACAGTGCCTCATTACAGCTCTCAGCACAGAGAGTCCTTCCCCAGTGCTGCTGCTGGGCTGGAAATTGGGTCTCAGCTGGAAGCCTCTGCTTGGGCAAACATGGGGCTCTCCATCAGTCCTGTCCCTGCGCCTGCCTTTTGGCTCAGGAGCAGCTCAGCTGCCCTTCAGCCTGCTCAAAGCATCCAAGTCAAGTGGGGACAGAAGTTTTTTTAACCAAAATGCTCTGAGGGGAAGTGTCTGAAGAGGACAGATCTTGTTTGGTCCGGTCTTTGATGTTTCTTCTCAGGGAGCATCTTGCTCTGAATGCAGCAGCTGCATTCAGTGCCTTGGTTCGTTTTGACCATGACAAAAAGTAATGTTATGCCAGAATGGTTAAAAATTATAAACAATTGTAAGGCAGATTTTATGGTATTTGTAAGGGAAAGCCAAGAAAAGCACACAGGAGATTAGTATTAGTTTAAAAATGTCTATTTGGTGCTGTATTTTTTGTAAAGAAGAGGTCATGCTCTGTAGCTATCTCATGTCTGCAGAAGATGCCTGGAATTTGGGACTGGTGAGTTTTGGGGCAGAAATGTGGACTTTTTATCCTTCTGACACCCCTTCAAGAACTCTTTCCAAGCCCTTGGAGGCAGCAGGAATAGATTACTTCAACTGACACGTGCAAGTTTTGAACAACCAGATTGGGACCTGGCTGCCCTGGGTGATAGAGGAAGATGAAAAAAGATTCCCCTGACCCCATCTGACCTGCTGGAGGGCTGAAAGACAGGGAGCAGTTGGTGGAAGAGCTGTCAAGAAGAAGGCAGTGTGATAAAACAAACAGCACATGTCTGCCCAGGAGGTTCAGGCTACCTAAAAACCCACCCAGAAGCATTTAGGAATTTGGAGTTAAGAAGGGCAGAGAAAAAAAAAAACAACAAAAACAAACCACAAACAAACCAAGGAGGTGTCCAATAATTTCTTTTTCAGAATCTCCAGTCAATATCAAAGTTCTGCTAATGCTTGCAGTAAAGGGCAGCTTTTTTAAGGGTTGGGAGAGCAAATGCCCATCAGCACTGCTGCTTCCCAGGGGTGTGTTGGAGTGGAGATCTGGCTGGGATTTGGGATGGCCCAGCCACCCCTGTTTTATGGGCCTTGCTCATCTGCTGCCTTTAGCCACTCACACGAGAAGCTGAGGATGAAGAATTTGCTGTGTCAGATATTTCCCCTGGCCCCATCCAGAGCTGGTGGCTGCTGCTCCAAAAGGGGCTGGATACCTGCCATAAATGAAAGGAGGAAATTTTATGCTGAGTAAAGCACAAAGAGAGGCTCTGTTCTCGCCTCTGCTGCAAACCCTGCATCACTGAAGAGAAATTATCACACCTCTGACTCTTCCCTCCCAGCAATACAGCACTGCTAACAGCATTTTCTTTATGTTCCCACTCCTGCTGCGTGTCCAGCCTATTTCCTGCGAGGTTTGGTGCAGTTGCAGGATTGATGGTGCTTCCCTCGGGGATCCTGCCTCTCCAGGAGCCCACACCTCTCCCTGCTTTCATCACATTGGCCACTTGCAAACTCTTCATCTGGGAGAAGTTCCCATTTGCAGTGAGCCAGCAAGTGCTGGTCGCTGGTAACTGGTGCCCATCTGGTTTGCAGAGTGCCTGATGCTGTGAGGCAAACCTGCTGCTCTGCATCTCTCCAAAGCTTTATTTCCAAGCCTTATTCCCCATCCAGGCATTGAGCACCCTGGTCTGTGGAAGGTGTCCCAGCCCTTGGCAGAGGACTGGAACAAGATGGACTTTTAGGCCCCTTCCAACCCAACCATTCTGGGAGTCCCTGATCTTGGTATCATCTCTGATTTTCTCAGTTCTGTTGCTTTTACTTTTTCCCTCAGACCACTCTGCTGTGTTTTGAATTTGTTTGAGCAAAACCTCAGACTTCCAAGGCTGGGGATTCTCTGCTGGCTTCTTTGCCAGTGCTTCCCCCACCTCCAAATATAGATCTCAGTGCTCCCACAACCAGCTGATGAAGGTTTTGGTTCTTTTCTTGAAGTCTTGTGTTTTATCTCACAGAGACCTGGAGAGTGAAGTAGCCAGTGGTCACAAAGTCCCTGTGAATGCAGAGGGACTCTCCCTGCCAGCCTTTCAGGAGGCAGCTGAAGAACAGTGAGATTTGGCTCCTGGTGGATACACACAGTGCTAATTGTGAGGCTTCAGCCTGAGAGAGAGGACTTGTGTCTCACAGATCTTCCCAAAATTGCCAGGCAGGGGGAAACATCCACCCTCTGGCATCCAGAGCCACACAAACTCTGCTGAAAACATCTTCAGCCAACAAGGAAACAAAGCAGCTGCCTGGCAGCTCCTGGGGAAAGCCAGGTTACAGACCCTTCCTTGCTGTGTTAGGGCTCCCATCTGAACCAGACCCAGCAAATTCAGATTTCATTGGGGCTTTTTCAGAGCCCCCAAAGCCTTGAAGGGAATGTGTGAGCACAAGCTGAGCTTCTGAGGAGGGAAAAGCCGTTTTCCTCAAGGCTGTCCTAAAATGATGGAACAGATACACGAGCTGGGGAGACCTGCTGGGATGAAACCCAGTTCATTTTCTTTTCAATATTCATCACTCCTTTAGGGGCAGATTCTGTCTTTATTCTTCTTCATGTCTAGAGCTCATCAGGGTCTCCTTCCCAGTGAATTGCTGTCCTGGTTTCCACTGAAGTAAAGCTAATTTTCTTCCTGGGATGCTGTGTTTTGGATTTGGCATGAGAATCGTGGTGATAACACACTGATGGTTTTATTTTCAGCGAAGTAGGGCTTAAACTGACTCCAGGACTTTTCAGCTTCTCATGCTTTGACAGGGAAAAGACTGGAGGTGCACCAGGAACTGGGAAAGCACACAGCTGACCCAAAATGGCCAAAGGAATGTTCCATAAAATTTTGATTTTTTGGCCCAACTTGGCACTGCCAACCCCACCTCAGTGAAAGACAGAAACTCTCAGTGCTGGGGAGAACAGAGTGCCAGCACTGTGTGATGGCTTTGCTGGGGACAGGAATGAGACTTTGAGACAGAAATCAACCTGACCCTCTGGCTTTGGGCTATATTTCCCTTTCCTCAGTGCCCTGGACCTCTATGATCTCACACACACAAGGAGGGATCAGCCAAGTCAGGCTCTGCTGTGACATGGTTTGCTTGAAATCAGTGCCCTTGTGTGCTCTTGTTGGGGGTTTACATTTCCCCAATTACTGTGGTAAGGAATAATTTTCATAGCTTTGCCTTCAGGATACTTTTAGGAGGCTGGGAAATATTCCTACCTGTTTCACATTGTTGGAAGGTTGGGTCCCTTCCAGTTCAGGATGTTCCAGGATTCCATAACACCCAGCCTTGGGGACTCACATCCCTGTCTACCCAAGAAAAGAGAGTCTAACTCTGGTCTTTGGATTTGTAGGTTCCTTCCATGACCTCAAATCTCCATTCTCGTTTCTGTGACGCTGAATATTTGTGTTCTTTCATTTGAGTCTCTGTAGGAAATTCCTGGAGGAGCTGAGAAATCATTACAAACCTCTCTGCTCTCTCTTCCAAGCACAGAGGAGCACAGCTCTGACCTGCTTTTGCTGGTAGGAAAACCAAGCTTGAAACGCAGGCAGAAACAACATCCACATGCAGTTTTATCACATGGGAAGAGCTGGGAAAAAAAGGAAGGAAGTGCCACTTGTGGCATGTGTTAATCCCATCATTTAATGCTCTTCTGGCACAGACACAGGTAACAAGGTGATGGGCAGCATCTGAGGGCCTGAGAGGAATAATCTGTGTGATGAGGAAAGGCTGTGCTGTAATTCCCTTGCAAACAATCCACTCCTGAAATTAATCTCTTTATTTGGGACAAGCTGCAGCTTGTGCAGGGATCTGTTCTTTTTTGGAGCCCCAAAGTAAAGCTGCTCTGGTGTGGGGTGTCCCCAAAGTGAGACTTTCCTTCAGCTTGCACAGGCTGTAAGTTCAGGGAGAAAGGATTTAGCCAAAGTTAGAATCCAGCCTTTGTTGGGGAAGTGTTGACAATGTCACTGGAAGGGTTTTCTTGCCATGTTGGCTCCAAAAGAAAAGCCTCTATCCATGGTAATCAGGGTTTATTAAAGGAAACCATGAAAAAAAAGTCTTTAGATGAGATTAAAGGGATTGTGTAGCTGCACTTGGTGCTGAATTGCTCTGTGCTGGCTCGGGTGCTGGGCGTCTGCCTCATCAGCATCTCTGCCCAGCCTCCTGCATCCCGGGAATGAATGGCCCGAGAGCAGGAAAAGCAAACACAGGAGCGTGCTGCCTGATTAGCTGGGCTTCATTAAGCACCCTGGCCCTGCCCAGGAGTCCTGGGTGTTCCCTCCCTCACTGTGTCCGTCCTCTGGGACTCTGGGGTGCTGCCACACCCACTGTCCATGAGGATATGCTGCGTTTTCCCTCCCTCCCGGGGCTGCTTTTCAGCTCATTTTGGTTGTATTCAGGGCTTTAATGTGTGTTTTTGCTGTGAGCTGAACCCAGAGAGAGATTGCTTCTGTGGCTTTCTTCCTGCTGACCTTGTGGTGTCCCTGCTGCCACATGTGGCTGTGGCAGGGGACCTGGTGACGTGGCTCTGTCTAACACCTTTGGTGGCAGCAGGGCTGTGTGCCTGTGAGGGAAATGTTGTTCTCTGGTGTTCACCCAGTGACGTGTTCCTTTCAGGAGCTGTCACTGGAGTGGGGTGGATTTGTCCCAGACTCCAGTACAGGGACGTGACCACGGATTCTGTGAGATTGTCAATCAAAACCCAGCTCTCTCTTTCCCCTCTCCCTGTACACTTCCTCCCAAGTCTTTCCCTCTCTCTCAATTGACAGATCAGTCCTTTGTGTCCTCTTTATTCCTGATTTATTCCTACTTCCTCAGGCATAACTCATCCTTGACTTTGTCCCCTTGAACGCTGCTGCATTTCGAGGATGTATTCATCATTCCCTAACTTTCTCATCTAATAATCAGAGTTAAAAGACGTTTGGAATGTTTCTTCCTCTGAGACTCTTTCACATCCAAACTTTTCTTGGTATTTACCACAGACTTTCATGTTCTGGAGCCTTGGGATTGTGTCCTGGAGATTCCTGAGCAGAACTAAACTGCAACCTTTAACTCAGTGGTCCCAAAACTTTGCTGGAAATGCTCAATAACAGAAAAAAAAAAAAAAAAAAAAAAGGCAACAGGATTGTAGGGTAGCACCATAACTTCCTTTTCTCCAGGAGGAAATCAGTACTTAAACCAAACTCTGGGCATTCAAGGCTTCTTCTGGAGAATGTGTCATTTGCAAACCATAAAGTTGTGATTCCACAGACAGGACAGTGTTGTGAAACCTCCTGTGGGTGCTGACTCTGAGAGCTTCCTCTACCATGGATGAAACCCTGTCTGACACAGCTGGATTTGCTCTCTGGCCTTCCCAGGGACCTTGGAGGTGCTGCTGTGGCAGGAGCCACGTCGAGGGATGATCCCACACAGGAGCCCTGTGGCATCACTGCTGGCCACATCCCCAGTGGAAAAGGCAGTTTGGGTTTATTTTGGAAGCAGCCAGCTCAAAGACAAACTCCAGCCCTTGCTGGCTGTGGCCTTTCATTCATTTGCTTTGTTTTTAGAATATAATTACCCTCTTGTAGACTCTGCATGTCCATGGCACTGTATTATTGCCGTCTCAGCTGCTGTGATTGCTGCTATCCAGACACAGGGAAAAAAAAAAACAAAACCATCCACACCCCCCTTCTGCTTGGTGCATCCTCTAAAGGGTTGTACAAACCCTGCTTTATTCTGCAGGCTAAACATCCATCCTTGCCCCTGACCTCTGCTGTTATTTATTAATTAAGCCAAATTATAAATTATAACCCTCAGAGGCTGATTGAGGCTGCAGGACAGAGGGTACAGGGTGAACAGGACGAGCAGATGGGAGAGGAGAGGGTGCCAGCAGCAAGCAGAGAGAAAATCCTGCTCCTAGGGTCACTCAGATGGCTGCTGGAAGATGCCAAAACAGCCCCAGGCTCCTGCTCTCCCTGCTTTGTCCCAAAAGGCTGCTCCTCTGCATTCCTGGTGCTCTCAGGCTGCTGATGCTCCTTCCTCTGCAGGTGAACTTCAGTGTTTTGGAAAGTGCCTTTGCCCTGCTGTAAAGCCTCCCTGGAGTTTCTCACTGGAGCCTCTCTGGGTTCCAGATCAAACCTGTTGTCTTTGCCTGGAGGGATCACAGGATGGTTTGGCTTGGAAGGGATCTAGCAAGGTTCTCCTCACCATTCCCTTCCCCTACGAGTGAAAGTCTGACCTCAAATCAATTCTCACCTTCAAGGGCCTCGAAGAATTTATGTCTGGAGTCTGTCTCTTCTCATTTTGTGTTGGCTGTTTGTTTGAATGGGCAGATTTTATCCCATTTTTGCAGGTGCTGTGATGAATTTTGGGCAGAGGGTTGCTCTTGGAGAGAGGGGCTGCTCAGTACCTCTTCAGTCTCGGGGTTGCGGTTCCCATTTCCCTACCCTGCAGCTCTGCTGACTCTGCAGAGCAAAATACAGTAAAATATAGGGGTAAAACAGATACCTTTTTTAGTACTTGAAAAGAATAATTTCATCCTAGATCTGCCTAGCTCTCGACCAAACCAGTGCCTGTTGGAAATGTGGATCATAACTCATCAGTGACGGGAGCTGGTGTTCAGGGTCGCCACGTGATGTTTCTGAACACAGGACTCAAACAGGGACAGCTTCCCTCTTCTGCTTCTCCCTCAAGGATGGGCTCTTTTTGAAAGAGGAATGGTTGTGTGTGGAGAGCTCATCCCATCGCTGCTCTATCCATCATAATAAAGGTTATTAACAGCCTACGTGACCAGCCTGCCTATCCCTGCAGAGGCAGTCCTGCAAACTCTGCACTATAAGCTTGGTTTTATTAAATATTTGCTTGACCAGAGAGGCAAAGCAGAACAGGGTAAACATGACTAAAGTAAATGTGGGCTGACCTTTGTCCGTCATGCATCCAACGCCTGCAGCTGCAGCAGCAGGGAGGGCAGGAGGAGGTGAAGGTGATCCTACAACAGCTTGGAAATCCTGGCTGCTGTGAGAGAATTTTGAAATATTTGGGGTGGCATGAAAGTGGTGGCTGCTCTGCAAGCCCAGACTTACCCTTTCCACTATCAGATCTAATCAGCACATGGGTCAAAAGAATGTGGGATTTATTCTCCATATTATTTTTTGAGGTTTTTTTTTCAGTTCCGCCGGCTTTGGCAGAGCTGCACAGATCTGACAAAGCTGCACATCCAGACCTGTGTCACTGTCACATCTTCCTCCCTGCTGGGAGCTGCAAACAGGGATTTTTTTTTTCCTTGCCTCCTACTTGTGTGAGCCTGGCTGTCATCACTGGTTACACCCCTGATTTCAGCAAAGTCACTGTGTGACAGAGGGGTTGGGACACTGCAGGAGTGGAGCTGTGTTTGGCTTGTGTCCTTTTAAAAATCAAGAACAGCTCTGTGAAATTCTGATCTGGATGACAGAGGGATGAAGGGCCTGGCCACCAGGTTTGTGTAGTCAGCACTCACTGAGGAGCTTGTGAGGCCTGAGCTGGTAGAACTCCATTTCCCACATGCTCATAAAGGGATAAAGCTGTTCTTGGTACAGAAGCAACCAAAAAAGTGAAGGAAAAGGGAGCAGATGGATGTGTTGAGTAGGAAGAGGTGTTTCCATGGGGCTTGGTGGTGTGCCCACCAAATGTTTGAGCCCCATACTGCTCCCATCACCATGGTTAAAACCTGGGAGATTTTAAGGGACTGAGTGATGCAAGGAAAGCCTCTTCCCTCTCTTTGGAAAGGCACCAGGCTGGTCCTTGGTTCATTGGTTTTCCCACTTCACGCTGCTTCAGGCTTTATCACTGCTGGTAGATAAGCAACCCCTTTCTCCTCAGCCACCTGAGATTCCCAGGAGAGCTGGATCTCCTTTAGATGAGATTCCCTTGGCTGTGAAGTGGGTGGAGAGTGGTCTGTGGTGAGAGCCCAGGGGAGGGAGGACACCCAGTGCCCCGTTTTCTCCCAGCCCTTTGCAGATATGGCAGTGATGGCTGGCACCCCACAACCCCTGGCTCTGTGCTCCAGGCTGGGTTGGCACGAGGCAGATTTGATCTGGAAGCCACAGAGCTCCTGCTCAAACAGGCCCATTCTGGACTGAGATCTCCCTGAAAGGATGTTAATGTCACACCAGAGCTGGCTCCTTCCCGGCAAACTTCAAGGGCTGTAGGAGAGCTCAGCATCCATCTGGCCCCATCCCTGTAGGCAGATCCCTGACTTTCTCTAGGCTTCAGTGCCTGGTCCAGAAGAGCAGAATAATAATCCTTCTCCAGTTCTGGCGCCTCTGATAGCAAATACACAGCTGGGCTGATGCTGGCAGTGCAAACAGCAATGCTGGGTGATGTTTTTAGCATTACCCTTCTGCACTTCCAGTCAGTATTTATGCTGCACCGTGGGGCACGTGTGTGTGTAATGGAGAGGGAAAGGGTGCTGATTTATTACTCTGCTGTGTGATTTCTGCTTTTTCTCCCAGCTTCTTTTCTGTCAGGAGGGCTCCCTTTGTGCTGGTTTTAAGTAGAGAGCTCAGAGTGGAGAAAGGGAGGATTAGCAATTAAATACGCTCTGATGATGGCATGGTTGTGAAGGAGGGAGGAGGAAGGAATACTCCATAGTAATGTACTTTTGTTTTCTTTTTTCTTTGCTTGTAGGACAGAATCTGCCAGGGAATTGGTGTTTTGAAGAGTTTTTCAGCTTCTAATCCTTGTTGCCTTGGGAATACAAACCTCTCTAATCATGTCGCCGGCCATGTGGAAGTGGACTTGCCTGGTTTCTCACCTCCTGCTCTCCACCACAGTGTCACCTCTTGGCAGACAGCAGCCACCCCATCCAAAGAGGCCCTTCATCACCTTCACCGGCGAGCAAGCAGAGGGAAACTTCAACCACTTGGTGGTGGACGAAAGAACTGGGCACATTTACTTGGGGGCTGTCAACAGGATCTACAAACTCTCCAGTGACCTGAAGGTCCTGGTGACCCACGAGACTGGTCCTGATGATGATAATCCCAAGTGTTATCCTCCCAGGATAGTCCAAACCTGCAACGAACCCTTGACGCCCACCAACAACATAAACAAAATGCTCCTCATAGACTACAAGGAGAATCGGTTGATAGCCTGTGGGAGCCTGTACCAGGGCATCTGCAAGCTCCTGAGGCTGGATGACCTCTTCAAGCTCGGAGAGCCCTTCCACAAGAAGGAGCATTACCTCTCTGGGGTGAACGAGAGTGGCTCTGTTTTTGGAGTCATTGTTTCTTACAGCAACATGGACGACAAACTGTTCATCGCCACGGCCGTGGACGGCAAACCGGAGTATTTCCCCACCATCTCCAGCAGAAAGCTCACCAAGAACTCCGAGGCTGATGGGATGTTTGCCTATGTCTTTCACGATGAGTTTGTGGCCTCTATGATCAAGATCCCCTCAGACACCTTTACCATCATCCCCGACTTTGATATCTACTACATCTACGGCTTCAGCAGCGGGAACTTTGTCTACTTCCTGACTCTGCAGCCTGAGATGATCTCCCCGCCCGGCTCCACCACAAAGGAGCAGGTTTATACCTCCAAGCTGGTGCGGCTTTGTAAGGAGGACACGGCCTTTAACTCCTACGTGGAGGTGCCCATTGGCTGTGAGAAGAACGGGGTGGAATATCGATTGCTCCAGGCTGCCTACCTGTCCAAGGCTGGAGCCATCCTGGCCAGGTCTCTGGGTGTTGGCCCCGAGGATGATATCCTCTTCACAGTCTTCTCCAAGGGGCAGAAAAGGAAGATGAAGTCCTTGGATGAGTCTGCTCTTTGCATCTTTGTCCTGAAAAACATCAACGACCGCATCAAGGACAGGCTTCAGTCCTGCTACAGGGGAGAGGGGACGTTAGATCTGGCCTGGCTCAAGGTCAAGGACATTCCCTGTAGCAGTGCGGTAAGTGAAGCCCCTGAGCACCCCTCCTTGCCCCCCTCACGTGTTAACATGTCTTTTCTTCAGATAACCAACCTCCTCAACCCTTAAAGCAGAGACCAAGGAACTGACACTGCCTTGTCCCAGTCCTGGCTCTGCCTCCAGCCTACCACAACACCCAGTTTAACCAGTTCATGCCCCAGTTAGCTCATGGACAAGCTGATGAAGCTATCAGCAGACACGCTGTGTTTGCTGATGAGTTAAACCAAGGGGCCTTGGAATATTGAGGAGGAATATGCCAGTTGCAGTTACTTCATGGTGCAAATCACAGGGGTGAAATCACTTAGACCCAAGTGCACTCTCAGCCCAAACCTAAGCCAAAAGAGGGCCTAGAGATGTTACACCTTGTGCTGGTTTCTGTGTATGCTGGGGTAATTTTGTTTCCCTGGGCTGGAGCTAGGGCAGGATTTATTCAGGGAACTTTATGAAGCCAGGGCTTCATTTTTTCCAGGGCTGAGAAGCACTGGTCATTAACCATCAAAGCCCCTCGCCTTCCGGTCTCCAGCCAGCTCTGCACTGAGAAATTAAGGCCTGGCTGCAGATCAAGGATTAAACACTGCAAGATTTAAGGGCAGGATTGAGGAAGAGGCTGGTCTGTCTGACCTACAAATGGTCTGAAGAAATTGCCTCGGTTTATTCCGAGTGCCATGGCAGGAATGTGCACAGGGCTGGCTTTGATAGCAGGGGCAGACATGGGCATTACAGCTGGCACCGGGCTTTGATTCCCATCCTTAATTAGCTCTTTCAAGTGAGAGGCGAGTTCCAGTCTGAGCAAAGGGAATAGGGAGAAATGCCAGAGTGCTTTCCTGCCCCGTAATCTCCAGGCAGGCAGTGCTTGGGATATGGGATTGCTCCTTTGTGCCCGAGCCTTGTTTGCTGGGGGATTCTTCTGATGCTCCTTGGCGGGACGAGGACGGGCCATGAGGAATGTGGATGGGAGTCTCATTGCAAGGACACTGATCCTGCTTTACTCTGCCCTAACTCCCCTTGACGCCCCTCAGTGTCCTTGCTTGACCTTGCCCCGCTCTCATTCTCCCACACTGAAGGGACGAGTCCTTGATTTTAGTTGGGATCTCTTCTGCCTAGACCCGCAAAGCTCCCTGTGGAGCGTTGCACAGGGAGAAAGGCTGTGCCCAAATCTGGCTTTGATTTTTTTGTTTAGCCGCAAGGCCTGTGCACATTCAAAGAGCTGCCTTTAGATTTAAGCTGGGAGCTTCCCACTGGAGTTTCTTTCCTGGGCTCTTAAGCCTCTCCATGCATTTGCATATTTGCTCTGCTTGTGCTCCACACTAACGTTTGCAGTGCTGGACCTCTCCAATTAGGAGGTTTGAAACCTCTCAGTCCTGCCTTCTGTGGCTTTAGACAGGAGCAAAAAAGGCCAACAGCATTCTTGTGTCCCGTGGGGTGAGCCCCAAACCAAGAAAACTGATGTCAGACTGAGTAGGGACAGGACTGCAGAGGTTGGAGAGAGGACACGGGCGGGGGAAAGTGTTAGAGAATATTTATGAGTGTACGCCCTCAGTGTGAATCAGAGACACTGCAAAAGAACCTGGAGATGCTTGAATTAAAAGCAGGGAGTCTGAAGTGTGTGACTAAGTAGGCTGTCCTCTCCTTAAATGAGCCTACTTATTGCTGCTGGCAAGCCCTGCCTGAGATCAGCTGTCCTGCCCGAGGGAAGAGGTATTAGTGACTTGGCTGCTGAAAGGGGTTGCAGAGTCCAGCCGCTAAGCTTGGAAAATATTTGATGGTCGGTGAAGTATTTTGGGGGCTGGATGTGTGTCTGTGAGAGCCTGGTCTCCTCTGCTGATGTCCTGCTTGCCAGCCAAGCCCCAGCACTGCTGCTCTGCCACTTAGCACATGTGTTCGAGGCAGCTCTAAAACCAATTACAAAGCCATCAGTGAGCTTTTCCCCGGGTTTGTGTGGATGTCAAATGTTTCTCTGCTGGTGCAAACAGAGGCTTAACCTGCCTATGGTCCAGGCTGGAACTGAATTTCAGCTTTGCTGCCCTGCCTTGGGCAGCTGAAATCCTGCATGAGAGCGGGTCCAGCTGATGTGCTGGGCACTGAGCATTTCAAAGTGGCAGAGGAGAGATTTGGATTGGGTGCTAGGGAGAAATTCCTTACACAGAGGGTAGTGAGGCAGTGGAACAGCTTGCCCAGAGCAGCTGTGGCTGTCCCTGGATCCCTGGAAGTGGCCAAGGCCAGGCTGGAGAGGGCTTGGAGCAACTTGGGACAGTGGAAGTTGTCCATGCCCATAGCAGGGGTTGGGACTGGATAATCTTTAAGATCTTTTTCAACCCAAAACATTATTTGGTTCTTTATGATATTAGCTGTAGGACTGAGGAGCTGGGTTCACTTCACTGTCCTTGCCCATCAGGTCTGGCTTTTAGTATCAAATATTCTTCCAATTTTTCTAATATTTCTACCAGGGCAATAACTGATTCAAAGGGAATCCACATGACAGGAAACTTCTGCTCCTGCCTTGGTGTAATCCTTGCTCAAGGCTGTTTCAGGGCTGGAAAAATCTCCTGGGGACCATTCCCAGCACAACTCTCCTAACCTGCAATGTGCACATAATTAATTCCAGGGTTTTGGGGGAGCAGTGCTCTGGTCCCCAGCAGCAAAGTCTGTAGCTCCTCTGGTCAGGCAGCTTGGTTACATCTGGAGCTGAGAGAGCTGAGGTCAGGAAAGACCTTGGCTGGACGAACTTGGTCTCATGGTCAGTATTCAGCACGAGGCACTGGGTCCCCAGATGTCCTGCAGAGTTGGATGTCCTGGAGACTTCCCTCAGTCTGGTTTGCAAAGGTAAAGACAAAACAAAAAAAACCTTCTCTGTGATGAGCTTGTGATTGCCCCATGCCAAGTGCCAGCAGTGTGGTAGCAGAATTTCCAGAGTGGGAAAGGTGAAAGTCCAGAGATGAATGCAGAATCCTCAGTGTTCATTCCTCTCCCATCCCTGTGTTACAGATGTCCTCCCATTCATCTTCAGCATAAATCAGAAAAAAAAAAAAAAGATAGATTTTTCATGTCTGGACCGTTGATTTGCAAATTGGTGATGTTCACTCAGGTGATGAATGGTCTCAGGTAATACCTCTCTGCAAAAGCAGGATAATAGCTTATATTTAAGCAGTACACTTGACCCCCAAATGCTTAGAAATTCATATAATCAGAGAAAAATGAGTCTGGGAAAAAAGGATTCTTATGAGGTCATCTGATTTGCCCTTCTGCCCTACTTAGAGCACTTCTGACAGATGTTTGTCTCACCTGCTCTTAACCTCTGGCTATGGAGATTCCTCTCTCTCCCTAAAACCTGTCCATGCTGTGAGGAAGCTTTTCCTCATGTCGAATCTAAATCTCCTCCCTGGATACTGAAGCCATTCCTACTTACACAGTCAGAGGGCACCTTCAAACCCTTTGGCTCTGTGGACGTGCAGGGTGTTGGCAAAGGCAGGGCTGTTCTGGAGGGGGAAGAAGAGGTTTCTTAAAGCAGAAAAACAGCTTCATGTTGGCTAAAGAAGGCTGTGGTTTCAATGTCCTTCATAAAGTTTGTAATTGAGCAGCATGATCTAGTTGAAGTTATCCCTGCTCATGGGAGGAGGCTGGACTAGATGAACTTTTAAGGTCCCTTCCAACCATTCTGTGGTTCTTTGGCACTGACGGGAAATGCTGGATTTCTTTAACAAAAAAACAAAACAAAACAAAACAAAACAAACAACGGTGGGGAGGGAAATGGCAGTTTGAGAGGAGGATGGAGATGTAAATGTGCCATTTCTGTACAGGAATTGATCATTGGGGGATTTGTTGATTGTCATTACGATGAAGCAAGATTAATGGGTGTGTTTTGAAGCCTGGTGAGAGTTCCACTCCTGGGATGCTCAGCAGAGGAGGCAGGGGAGCCTTCCCCTCTGCTTTGGGCACCAGGCAGGTGAACTTCTGTGAGACAAAAGCATGGATGAAGAAGAGGAGGGTACTGGAGACCAACCCCAAAGCAGCTGGAGGGTGTCAGAGCTGTGGGGAGATGGAGAAGAGCAGGGATCCTGCTGGAACTTTGGCTGGCAATGAAGTCCAGAACCTGGGATGCTGCTGGCGTGTGACCCTGGCTGTCAGCTCAGGAGCTGCTCACATCCCAGGGCTGCTCTCCTGGGACATCCTGGCCTCCTCCTGAGGCTGATCTGCCTCCCAGCCTAAGAGACTCCAGTCCCTGCCATCAAAAGGTGTCACCTCCACCACTACAGCTTCTACCAGATAAGCAGCACCAATATCTGTCCAAGATAATCAAAGTGTCAGTCCCCAACTCCCTCCTGGCTTCTGCCTTTTGCTGGTATTTTCTTTTCCTTTTGGCAGGAAATGGGGTTTGACTGTTTAAATTGCTGCATTCAGTCTCTTCCTGTTTTTCATGGCAGTGCTGTCACTTGGGGGAGAACAGAAATGTTTTCAAAGCTGAGCGGCCAGCAAAAGGCCTTGTGTGAAGAGCTGGGCAATATTTTCCCAACACTTTGCTACCAGAAGTGGCTGTTTGGGTCCCATTGTCTGATGAGTGACTTGGCTGTAAAGCTTTCCTGTGCTTCTGGTGGCTGTTGGTAACTCCCCAAAACCTCTTTGCAGATGCTGCTGGTGAAATCTCTGAGTCCTGCACCATCTCCATGCATTTGTTCCCCAAGTGGGCTCTGCTCTCCTGCTCCCTCCTGCTTTCCCTGCATCCCCTGCCCATCCCTGATGCCCACCAAGCATCACTGCTGTTGTCATGGGGTTTAGCTGGATTCAGGAGGAGTCTGTGGGCTAGTCCTTCCATGCTGGGCGTGTCTGGAGGCCAGCTGGGTGCACAGACCTTCTCCTTTGGCAGCACAGGGATGAACACTGCCTGGTCCTTGGGGATGACCCTTGGGCTCCCTACTGCTCCATCCCACCAGGTTAGGAAGGGTCATTTCCAGCTCAGGTGGTGGAAAGGAATTGTGTATGGCATGGGACAGTCAGCTGGACTCCTGGGAAGGGGAGGGATGGCCAAGATTTTTCAGCCTATGTCACATTCCTCCTCCTTCCAGGGCTTCTGTCTGCAATCACTGGTGTTAACAGGGATGGCCAAGATTTTTCAGCCTGTTTCATATTCCTCTTCCTTCCAGTTCATCATCCCCAGTGCTAACAGGACACAGAGCACCTCTGAGACACCAGGATG
The DNA here is from genome assembly GCA_013401135.1 of Cettia cetti. Classification (NCBI taxonomy): domain Eukaryota; kingdom Metazoa; phylum Chordata; class Aves; order Passeriformes; family Sylviidae; genus Cettia; species Cettia cetti. The sequence goes on from VZUI01022413.1 coordinate 33,100, forward strand.
GGGAGCAGCAGGAGGTTATTTTACAGGGGTTTGGCTAAGGCACAAACCCACAATTTGTAGCCCAGGGACTCCTGGATCTAAGTGCTGTGCCCATCTGTTGCAGGAGGAGGGAATACCTTGTTGCTCTTACATTCCTCTCTGGCATGGTGGGCAGAAGAACAGGGTCATTTGGAAAGAAGGACCAGCTGGAGCTGCTGGAAAGAAGTGTTCTGAGGGGAAAAAAATCACTTTACAAGCAAAAAAGCAGGAATTGTCATCCCTATCTGTCATTTTTCCCATTTTCTCTTAAAAAGTGAAAGGTTGGAGGAAAGGGAGTGTTAATTTTTGCTTAGTCCTTGGAAAGAGGAATGTGTGGAAGGAGGTCCATGCAAGCCAGGGGCTTTGGCATTTTGCACATCCAGCCCTGCCCTTTTCTCCTGGTTGGATTGGTGAGTACGTGAGCCTGACTCTTTCCCAGAGGAATGGATCAATCACAGGGATGAGTTATCAGTTTCATTTTACCTCATAATTCTTCTCCCTGTTTGTCAGTTGGGTTACCCTAAGTAAATCCCTGTGTGTGTCAGTGCCACTGGTGCTTGCACAACAGCACTTTTTGCTCATCCCAGCTGGACAGACCATGCACAAATTTTGTGTACATGTCTTTACTCCAAATTTTACTGATTCAAAGGGTTTATGGACAGCTGAGGTCAGTTCTTGGTCAACTTTTAACAGCACTTTCTCCTTCTTCCTCTGAAAATGCAAATAAGAGCAGGAAACCTCTGCAAAAATGACAAAATTCAGTTTTTTGGAAGGGCAGTACCCTCAGAAATGCTGTAATGGCTCTCTGGGAATGCTCACTGGGCTGGGAGCCGGAGCAAACAGGCTGGTGGCTGCCAGATCTGTGTTTGTGCACTTGGTCACATCGGTTTGTGTTGGATGGCGTGCGCGGCGTCTGCGAGCGCGCTGGCCCAGGGACCCGCCGGGCCCTGCAGCTGTGATAAGAGGTGACAAGTGTCCTCCTGCTGACACTGGGGGCTGGAGAGGGTGGAATCTGAGCTGGGGAGGACAGAGGGACACTGGGAAGGGCTCAGGGTTTCTGCAGCAGAGCTCTGTGATTTGCAAGTCTCCCCCTGCAGCTTCAGCCTCCAGCAGGCCTGAGCATCACCTGGGCTGCAAAGCTGGCTCTGCTCCAGGGTGAGAAACATTTCCACAGAGAGAAATTCCACCTTATCTCCCCAGCTCTCTCCACGGACACAAGCTGGTGTTTCTCATGGCTGTGGCCAGTGGTGGAAGTGGCCAGAGATGTCTGGGGCTGTGCTCCTTGGGCTAATGGAGAGCAACTGAGCTCATGTCTCCAGTGCTCCCAGTAAGGTCCTGGCCCCCCTCAGCTGGGATTGGGAAGTCTCCCCACTGCTTTCTCTGCCAGGTGAGCTCAGGCAGCACGTGGGTTCATCATCTCTTTTCCCTGGGTGATGGTTCTCTTTCCCAGGTGCCACCACTCTGCTTTCAGCCAGCAGGGATAAGGACAGGTCCCTGTCTCTACAAAGTGCTCTGCACTCCAGGCAAGGGGAAAAAATGGCTTTGGATGCTCTGAGGGAGAGCAAAACAAAAACTCTTAATCCCCATCATCAACAGAAGCTTGCACTTAAGGGCTCTAAACCAGGGCCTAATTGCGTGGAGAGGATGATTGCATTTGAGGTATTAAGTAGGTTTCTCAGTATTAAACACCTGTCCTTGAAAGGATATTGCCTGACCAATGGATGCAGAAATAATTCTGGTAGTAATTAATTACCTTCACCCTGAAACACCCCCACCCTGAAACCTCTCCTTCCCAAATCGTCATTGTCCTGGCAGAAAAAAACCCAAACATGCATTGGAAACAACCTTCTCAAAAACATTTATTTCCTTCCAAAACATAAAACAGGAGGAAACCCTCTGCCTTTAAGTGGCTGGGAGCCAAACCCTCTCACAGAGCTGTTCTCTCACGTCTGGGTGACCCCGCTCACACAAAATGTTCATTGAGGGCAGAGCAGGACCCAAGGCTGCAGAGCCGCTGTTGTGTCTGAGATATTCCAGGCACAGCTTCCTCCCCCACCATCCATCCCACCTCTGCACCAGTTGGCTCTGCCTGAGCAGCTCAGCATCCCCCCAGGCCCTGCTGGTCCCCCCGTGTGCAGGTGAGCAGAGTGCCAGACCCTCCCTCCCTGCCTGCGCCGTCTCCCCGCGCTCCTCGCCACACGGACAATCAGATTTATTTCTGGGAACTGCTCTTTGCTGCTTCCTCTGCCAGCAACCCAGGCTGTTTTCTTCTGTGGTCGAGCCCTGTGGTGGCCTGTGGCTCAGCTCTGCATTTTTGGAGGCCTCCACATGATCTCCTCACATTCTCTTCCGTGCCAGGGGATCGGCGACTTCGCAAACCTGACCTCGCTTTGCCTCGCCAGGAGGTCGCCTGGCAGGCCAAGGGGAATGCTTGTGCAAGAGAGGTTGGTTTTGTTTTTTTTTTTAAATTAAAAAGAAAAAAAAAAAGGCAGAAAGCAAACCTCAGATGTCCTGGAAGAGCCAGAAGCAAAATGACTCCAGCTCCCTTGGTGAGGCTGATGCTATTCAAAGCAGCCAGAGCAGGGGAGGTTGTACAATGCCCATTCTGTTGAGGAGGGGGTGCTGGATTCAGCTTTGCTCTCTGGGATAGATCCTGCACAAACCCTTCCCCCCTGCCCTGATGCCAGTGGAGCTGTTAGGGTAAAAGACAGTGCAGGTTCTGTCTCAGAACTTGGAGGCTCAGTGAAGATATTCAGCCTCTGGGAGCAATCTGATGCACGTGTATATCTATTTATATTCCAGGAATATAACATAACACTTACTTTTTTTTCCCACCCTGAAATGTCTCTATTTATCCAAATTGAATGGGTGGGTTCCTATTGTATCTGGTAGGATTACACAGATATTGGAAGACTAGGTAGTGTGGAGAGATGAAAAAAGCTGTTCTACTCACAGGGAGATGCCTGAATCACATCTGATCTTATTCCTGTCCCAGCCTGGCACCTGCAGGGCTTTGCTGTTGTAGGATATAGTTTTTTGCTCCAAGTTTGAAAAGCATTTTATTAGGAATGGGACAATCTGGCAACAACTTTAGGACAAAATTTGGTGTTGCAGAGCCAGCACTGATCTGGTTATGCAGCTGTATCCAGGTTCAGGATGGAGCTGGAGTTCCATCCCTGGAAGTGCTCAAGGCCATTTTGGATGAGACTTTGAACAACCCAATCCAGTGAAAAGTGTCCCTGCTCATGGCACAGGGTGGGACTGATGGGCCTTTAAGGTCCCCTTCAAGCCAAATCATCCTGTGATTCTATATTTAAAGAAATACTCGACACTAGGAAAGGCAAGACACCCAGATAGGACTGGAACCAAATGGCAAAGACAGAGTTTCCTCTGTTTCCTCCGTGCAGCACTGGGAGCTGGTGTGGCTGATGGAACATGTGGGTGACATTAGCTCAGTAGGAACAACATTGCATCTCCCCGTTTCAATGTCATTACCCCGTCGTTGTCAGTGATCCAAAATATAACAGGATTTGTACAGCTGATTTATCCTGTAAACAAGCAATATTAGCCAGGCACGTATTTAAACAAGGAGAGAGAGTGGGAGAGGCAGAGTGAGGGAATGTGCAGCAGGGAATAATAAAAACTCACTCCTCCTAAGGAGGGAATGACCCAGCACTCTTGGTTTGGGGCTGTTGGTCAGGATCCCACGCCAGGAAACACAGGGCTGGGATTGTCTTGGTGTCCCTGCACCCAGGGCTGCCTGCAGCCCCCCAGTTGCTCAGTCCTGCTTTCAGATACAGGAGCAGTTGGAGCTTCAGTGGATTTACACTGCCTGGTACAAACCCTCTGAATTCCTCAAGCACCTCGATCTGCACAGATAAGCAGCTGCAGGCAGGAGATTTTCCCTTTCAGGGCTCGAGTGCTTTAGTTTGTTGTTTAAACTGATAACCAGGCTTCTTAAAATTCATCTTCTGTGAGATGATGGGACCAGACACATCTTGATTCTCCCTGATACAGATGCCAGCCCTGGATGTCGACTCTCCATTATTTGTTGAGCAAGCCAAGCTCTCACCATTTCCCGGTGCTGAAGAGCAGCAGCACATACATCTCACTCATTACAGCACTTAAATCACCTTTGCAGAACCGTGGTGAGGCTTAATTAATGCTTTTAAGAGGCTCAGGGCTCTCGGGGTGAAGGTGTTGCCTGCATGCAAAGCAGCCTTGTTGTTTCATTTCTGCTGCGCTGTTGGTGCGAGTGGCACTTTGCAGCCCAAATGATGATTTTTTTTTTTCCTATGTAACAAAATAATAATTATAGCAATTGTGATGCAGTGAATGCTGGTGGTGCCATCAAAGGGAGGCAGACAGGGTTTGTCTGACCAGGTGCTGGTGTGAATTCAATAGGAATGAGAGGGCTGATCAGGGAAATGTGGCATCGTTTAGGATAAAATGCAGGACCTCCTCCAGAAGATGTTTTTCTGCTTACACAAAATCCCCTTTTCACCTAAGATTTCCTCTCTCTGGGACTCGTTCTACCCTTCTCAGCTACAGCAACACCAGAGAATATCAGTGCTGCTGTGTTTCAGGTGTGTAACAGAGCTTTGCTGCTGCAATAAGTTCTTACAGAAGAGCTCTAGCAGCTTATTTGATCAATACTTCCCTTTTGAAAAATCCCTAAATGCTTATTTACCCAACAGTCCATGGCAGTTTCAAAGGCAGAGTCTCCACAGTCAATAATCTCTTTTTTTTTTGGGGTGTGAAAAATTTTAAGTGAATTTTTCAAAGCACTGATCTGAGAGCCACAGAGATTATGTTCTTCTGTTTATTCTTCAGTGCCTCATCCATATGATCCTCTGAGCCAGCAAGGGGAAGTTTATGGGGCTACAGGAAAGCTCAGCTTCCTTTTACACCTTTTACAGTCACACTTGCTGCTCCTCAGGTCACATCCTTCCTTCTGGCTTGTAGGAATGAACTTCAGTGACCACACAGCTTTGGGGTGTGATTTTCACAGCTTGGGGTGCTGTTTGGGAACCTTGATGCTGGAGGTTTTCTGAAGAGATGGAAGTGCAATATGCAAAAGGGAGATTTGGCTGAGACACTGATGTTTGGGGTTTGGAGTGGGAAGATCTCCATGAATGGAATGTTTTATTATCTTGGTCTGCAATGCTGGAGGTACTGTCCCTTCTCTGTGCCTACATCAGGCTTTTGGGGTTTAACCAAGGCACTGGAAATACCACTTAAATCACAATATGACTCTCCTCCATGGGGACATGAACCATTTCCCTCTAATCACAGCATCATAGAATGGTTGGGTTGGAAAGGACCTCAAAACTCATCCAGTTCCACCCGCCAGCCATGGACAGGGACACCTCCCACTAGAGAAGGTTGCTCAGAGCCCACAACAGCCCAGTGCTGCTTCCAGAGAAATCACAGCAAAAGTGGGAACCAGAAATGGAGAATAAGCAAAAAAAACCCCAACCAAACCTTTGCAATTTCATTGCCATGGCTGTGACAGGATCAGCAGATGCTCAAAGGAGGCCTCTGCATCTCCCAGGTGTGACACAAAAAGTAAGGAAAGCAAACTTCTCACCTGGATTGTTTTAATTTTGTAATGGGCTCTAGAAATTTTGTAGGGGCTCACTAATGGATTCAACTTGTGCACATCTTTGGGCACTGTAATCACCCAGAAAGGCAGGACTTGGAGGATGCTAAATTTATAGCACAAATTTACAGCACAATTCCTTTTATCCACAATTGCTGATAATCACCCAGCTCTGCTGAGCAAAAGGCCTGAAGACTAAAGGAACCTGTTGCTCTCTGCAAGGAAAGCAGCCTCCTCTTCAGGAAATTGCAAATTTTACGACGTGGAGGAGCCTGGTGTGGACTGTTGGGAAGCCTTACACTCACAGCAGAGCAGGAACATAAATGCTGGCATAAAAAGTCTGTACTCCATTAAGATTCTGCAGCACTCTGGAAACTTGACACCAGTCCTTGAACTGGTGCTTAAACTACAGACCTAAAAACCAAATTCCTGTACCAGTTCTAGTCAATTTGGGTAACTTTCCCTCTTGCCCTTGCCTTCCTGAATTGTGTCTGAGCGAAAACCTCTCAGCATAGTGGGTGCAATTTCCCTGTAATTGGTAAAGTTACTGTAACTGCACTGTCATTTGTATATGGTGACATGTAATTGCACAGTAACCACTGCTGTGGGTGCACAAGTGAAAAGCAGCGTGCAATTATAATGTATTTCCAAATGCATTTCTTTATCCAGCTTTTATTATATCACAGAGCACCCTGGGGAAATGGGGCTGGGTATTTTTGGATGTCATTAGGCTGCAGACCGACCATTGGAGAGGGGTTGGTTGGTGATCTGTGCTATCTTTGGTCGCTGCCCACCTTTTTGTCCACAAAATTTGGAAGTGCAGGTGACAAAGATCTACAGCTGGGCAAACCTGCAGCCTTCTCCTGACCCAGTGTCAGGAATGCCTGGGATGGGGAGGGCAGTGACAGGCATCAAATTCCAGGAGTGATGTGGCAGGAGAGGAAAGCCAGAGGGGCCGTGCCCATCCTGCACTGGGATTTCACAGCTCGGCACGGCAGCAGGATGAAACAGGATGGTTCTGCTGAACTTCAGTGGGGAGAAATGGCAGGAGAACCAAATTCCATTGATTTCCCAGGAGGCAGCATGGCCAGAAGCAGAGATACTGCAGGAGCTCAGAGGGACAGTCAGCCCAGCCTCAGGAATGCCAAGTACTCGTGCCACGGGCAGGGCAAAGCAGTGCCCACCCAGGAGTTCACCTTGCACTCAGGCCCTGCTCAAACCACCAAGAGAATGTGCACAGGCACACAGGAGAGGCACAAGCCTTGGGTACCACCCTGCTGCTGTTGGAATTTAAAGTCCTGTGGTTTGCAGGGAGATGGTTTCCATTATTTCCAGCTCTCCTCTTTGGGGATTTATGGTTCACCCCTGCTGCAGGTGACCTAGACCCTAAACTTCTTAGCTTGTGTCTCTCCAGATACTCTGAAGTTCCTGCTGAGAGGTTTTTCTATGTCTTCCATCCCTCTAGGTATTTAAATATCCTGTTGAGTGGACACATGCCCACCTCCACCCTCACTCAGCCCTTGCAGTCAGGCAGGAAAGGAGATCTTGCAGTCAGGTGATGGAAAAGACCTTGGATATCTCCTTGCAAAGACTCAGAAGCCTGTAACTGTTGATTTCTTGCTGCTGCTGGCTCCTTGGCCCTGCTGGCAGCACAGACATCCATTAACATGTGTTCCCTCCATCCTCTGCATCAGCCAAGCCTGAGATAACAGGAGAGAGGAGCCAAGTACCTGCCACCACGTGAAGACAGGGCTGTTAGGTATTAGCTGTAAATCAAAGGCAAGACTTGGCCACTGGGACAGCCTTTATCCCTGGTGAGTCTGTGGAATTGCTTTGGAGCCTGCTGAGATATCTGGGAAAAAAGGCTCTGGTGCTTTGATTGAGGAGGAAGATTCTGCTGGAGTGAAAGCAAGGAGGAGTGAGGGGTGGCTAATCCTTTATCGAGGCTCTTCCCCAAGTGTGGATTAGGCTGGGCTTGGTTATCAAGGGCTGTTTCAGAGGCAAGCAGTGAAAGCAGATGTTTAAGGGACAGTTGGTGAATTATGAGCACTGTTTGCCCATGTCCCCTGAAATTTGGTGCTTCTGCCACTCTTGCCACGCCAGCATGCTCGCTCCTGCTGGGAATGAGGTGGGGACAGGCAAGGAGGTGATGTCATCAAATCTCTAACCCTTCTGCTGAATTTGGGGGTTTGGGGGGGGTTCAGTGAATCCCTCTGGAACTAAGCCAGCACCAGCCTTTAAACCCATCCTCTCCAGGAAGGCTTGGATGTGTTAATTATTTATTTGGTAGGCTCAATCCTGGAGGAGGCAAAAGCCTGCCAGAATCCTGTAAATCAGGGCCATTCTTTAGCACTTCCTTCCTATTTCAGTGGAGACTGTGACATTTGGCCATGGTGTCAGAGCTGCAGATGAAGCCCTGGTTGGTGACACAGGGAGAGGTGGCAGGAGCAGAACACAACCAGGTAGAGAGGCAGCTGGTGGGACTGGGGAGGGCATTTGTGCCCTGGGAGCTGCCAGTCCATCTCAGAGGAAGATATTTTGGATAATCAGAGTACCTGTGCTTCTCAGTTTCCCCAGGACAGGGTGGTGGTGAGGAATATTCCCTCACGTGCAAGAGGGAATTCAGAGATGATGAAGTGATTGATTCCAGTCTAGCATTCCAACTGCAGGCCCTGTGTCCTCCCAAGTTACCTTCTGGTTGTGACTTTCTGGGCTGGATTTTAACTGCTCAGGATGTGAGAATTGCTGATAATATTCCCACCTCTTTAGACCTTTCCTTTGCCTCTCCCTGCTATCCCAGCCACCCTGGCAGCAACGTTGGAAGTGAATTCATGCCCTCACCTCCTCCTTCATTCTGGAAAGTCGTTAAACATGAAATTGCCAGGCAGAGAAGCTCCAGAGAGTTTAACGTGGCTACTTTATATTGCTGCTAGGAGTGTCTGGAATTGAAAATAAACCTGTGCTTGCAACTCCTGACCCTTTCATCATAAATCCAAACTTCTTACGTGTCTCTCCTTGCTGCAGAAGATGACTGTATTTCTGTCTCTACAAAGGCCTGTGTGCAGCTGAGAGCCACAGCTGTGCAGGAGCCGGGTGGTGTTTATTTGTAGGGTTTTGCTTGCTGGCGGTTTTTTGGCAGATGATCCCCAGAGGAAATAACCCAAATATGTTAAATGGAAATAGTTTTCGTGTGGCGTGTGGCTTGCTGGCCTTGCTCCTGTTCCTGGGGGAGGGCTGTCCACATGGCAAACCACAAGGCTGTGATTGCTTCTCTGGCACCCAACCAGCAGCACGTGAGTGGACACAGAGTTCTGGAATAGTTTGAGTTGGAAGTGACCTAAAGACCATCAGAATCCACCCCATTTTCATGGGCAGGGACACCTTCCACTATCCCAGGTTGCTCCAAACCCCATCCAACCTGGCCTTGGACACTTCCAGGGATTCAGGAATAGTCACAGCTTCTCTGGGCAACCTGTGCCAGGGCCTCCCCACCCTCATCATAAACAATTTCTTCTTTAAATCTAGTGTGATTCTACCTTAAAAAAACTGCCCCTGTTTCTGTGTAAATCCTTCTTACAGGGATGTGTTCTTCTGTAAATAATGTCAGAGGGAAAAAAAAGATTAAATAAACAGGCTTAAATTTAATTTTGTGTCTGTGTGGGGTTATCAGCCCCGTTAAGGGTAGGTCTGAGTTCAGCTGGAGCCCAATCAGGTGGAGGAGGATCTACCCAGTGGCAATTAGATTAATGAAATCTCAACAGGTTGGAGACAGGCTGCAAATCAGCCACAGGTGTTTGTGCTTAACGCTGTGATTTTGGGGGCTGTGTCCTCCCAGGCTCCTGCCTGGGGTGGGAGGATCTGGATGGTGTAGGAAGGCAGCCAGATGATTGTATGGATCCTTTCTGGTCTCAAGTGCTTCAGCTGGAGTGGTTGCTTTTGGCTGTGCTCCTCCAAGGATGATGCCTCCGACTGTGCCAGCTCTGCTGGGTTCCTCTCATTTCACTGCTTCTGGGAGTAATTTTCTCTGTTTTGGGACGGAGTTTTGTACCTTGCACCTTAGGTAAGGTGTCTGCTGGCACGATGAAGCTTTTCTTGGTGGTGAAGAAAGCTGTCTTGTTTTCTTTGAAAACTTTCCTCCCTTTTCTCCTCTTTCTGCCGTTTGGGAGTTTCCAGCTTTCAGCCTGAAGTGATTCTTTTCAGCTTGTCAGGCAATTAGAGTGAGCACTTAGGCACTTTGATTATACCCTTGAATCACAAATTGCTCTCATCTCAGAGCTTCAGAGTTTCTGGTCAAGCTGGGCCTCACTTGAAGACCCGGATTCTTGGATCTTACATCTATAGGATAATTCAGGTTGGAAGGACATCGAGGGATCACAAAGATGGGCTGAGGGGATTGTATTTGGGTTGAGGGGATCACCTGCAGTAGTTTCGTGGGCGCCTGGCTCTGTTGGAAGCTGCATTTCCAGTTTGGTTGGGTGCTTCCTTCTCTGACACACCTCAAATTCCTGCTGATTACAGATTCCCGTGTACCAGAGCTGGGTTGGAGATTTATCTTGGACTTTTTGCTGGCGTTTTGGACTAGCAGCATCCTTCCTGCTGCTGCTGAAGGCTGCTGATCTGCTCCCTAATTGCTCTTTGAGCCGGTGTTTTAGCTCTGCTAAAAAGGGCAGTCCACAAACACTAATGACTCCTGCAGGCCAGAGCTCAGGCTAGCTGATCCCTCCTAATGGCTCTTTGAATTCCTCCTAGGTTTTATGTATTTATAAACACATTTAGGACACATTATTCTTCTATTCAACAAAACCATCTGTAATTATTGCCTGTAATTGCTGGGTGAGGATAAAATGAATCAACTATCAGGCTTTTACTGCTGGTGAACTCAGGCAGGGAGCATCACTTTTTTTAGCTGTGTTTCCAGGAAGATGAGAGTTGAGTCAAAGAAAATTGTCACGGTCCTTTAGTACTGATATATCAAAACTAGGCAACTTTCCTGTACAGTTAATTATTGCTTTTCCAGGCCTTAGTCCAGCAAAACATTTTAAGTGAATGCTTAACTTGAAATGTGTGAGTGGCCCCAGAGAAGTCAATGAAGTCCAACTGCTCTGGCAGTTATGTGCTGGGAAATTTGGAGTTTTATTTGATTTATTCTGTGGAGATCTGTGACCTGTATTAGCTTCACCTGCCTTGATGGTGCCTGAAGGTAGAAGAGCTGCCTGTGCTGTGTTTCTGGAACTCCCTGTAGCCCAAAGAAACCCCCTTTAGGGATAACTGGATGTGACATCCATTTAAGTGAAAGGATCCCAGTGGAGCATCTATCTGGTGAAAATGCTGTTGAGTTCAAATGCAGTGGGTGTTGGAGCTCAGCCAGCAGTGTTGATGAATAGAGGTTTTTTTCTGGTTGTTGGGAGTTCATGGATATCTCCAACAGAAGCTGGAAATCCCTGTGGTGGCTGTAGAAGCTTCCTGCCTCTTCAAAGAACTTCAGGGAATTGCAGCATCCCAGTAAGACCGAAAATCACAGAATGGTTTGGGTTTGAAGGCACCTTAAAGAAAGGAAAGATGGATGCTAATGTCCTTACAAACAACCCTATGGGTGAAGGGTCTTTAGGAGGAATGGGCGTAAATGTCTTTGAAATGGGCCTTAATATCTCTACCAGCCACAGTCTTGTCTATTTTATTTGCCAGTGCAGATTTAGCTCAGTGGTTCTTACTCTGGATCTATGGGAATGGTGTGCCTTTTTTTTTTTTTTTTTTTAAGACAGAATTTAGTGATGTTTAAGACATTTTCAGCAGACGTTCACTTGATTGGTGAGTCTTGACTGGTAAAAGTCACTGGTAAAGCAGTAGGAAAAAGGCTTAATATAATGTATCCTGCTGGGCTGTCGTTCAAGAGAACCAACTTTCCAGTTCTCATTCTGGCTGTAACTCATTGTGCAACTTTGGAGAGGTTTTTTTTTTTTCCACCTCTTTCTCCAGTCCTCCCTGATTTTTGTCAGCCTGCACAAATTACAGGCACATTATGCAACGGATGGATACTTCCCAAATGGCTGAAATATTGGTGACTTCAGCTGTTTACCCCCTTCTTCTTTCTTTCTTTGCAGCTGTTAACAATTGATGACAATTTCTGTGGCCTGGATATGAATGCCCCCTTGGGAGTATCGTCCATGGTGCGAGGGCTCCCCATTTTCACCGAGGATGGGGACAGGATGACCTCGGTGATTGCTTACGTCTACAAGAACCACTCCCTGGCTTTTGTGGGCACCAAGAGTGGGAAGCTCAAGAAGGTAAGACCTACCTGGTCCTCTAACTCAGATTCTCATATTTTTGTGGTGATTTAAGTGTCGCGTCGAGCATGAGCGCAGTCCTTGTCCGAAGGTGCTCCTATTGTGAGGATAGAAAAAGTGGTTTGGTTGGCAAAAACCCCTGTGTTTTACCTTCAAGGGACAGAGATGATTTGAGAAAGGACAAAATCCTTCTTCCAAATGGTTATTCATCAGGAAATTAATGCTTCAGAAGTCATACCACAGCCCCAGTCGCAGATGGATGTGATGTAATTTGCATCCAACAGAATTTTCTGTGTTCAGACCATCTCTAATTGAGTTGTTGATCACAAGGTGTCTGTGCATGTTGGAGAAAAACTGAGTGGGGCTGAAGTTTGGGAAACAGGATTCATGTTCTGGAGATCTTTTCTTTGGAGCAGTGTGACTGGGCTGTGATTTCACCACGAGCCCAGCATGGGATGAGCGGCCGCCCCGTTGACGTCAGGCTGGGGGTTTGTGCTGAAGGAAGAGGATTTGCATCAAAGGAAAGCTGTGTCCTGAGCCATAATGAGCTTTATGTTTATGGCTGATGCCACACAAACGGAATCTAGAGTGTGTTTGTGTTCCTCTCTGGGCATTCTCACTGGAAATGTGCCCATTGCATGGCTGGGGTTTGCCTTGTGAAGCACTCAGAGGGGCTGGAGAGGTGGAATCCTCTACCTGTGGCTTTCCCAAGGGAAGAAGAGTTGTTGGAAGTGAGCTGATGATGGACACTGCCTCTGTTTCAGCCCCCCTGTGCCAGTCTGGCAATGTTGGTCTGAACGTTCAGCCCAGGAGTGTTGTAAAACATTTCCTGTGCAAGGGGATGGTGGCTTTGCTGTGGTAATGGAGATGGGGGAGAAGCTGGGAAGGGAGGTTGGGCAGAGCTTTGTGATGTTTTAGGATGTTGTTTCCTCTTCTAAATGCATTTTGCAACTAAAGATTTCCATGTTGAGGCAAATGAAGTGCTGTGGAAAGGTGACCCACTGTGGCTTGTGGGGAGAGAAGGGAGTTGTTTGCTCACGGATGCTTAGGGATAGTCTGGAATCTCTGGTTTTATTCCTCTACCTGTTTCTTCACTTGAAAAGCAAGCCTGGGTTATAAATTCAGATGGCATTTCCCCCATGCTGAGGGAGGAATGGGATCCTGCCCACTGGCAAATGTCTCTGGCTTTGTTCAAAACAGAGGAAAGGCTGCTCATGCTTTTTAAAAGAAAATATGGTAGTTTTATTTTTTTATTCAGGCATGTGAAAAAGGATCCAAATTGTTTTTCAAATGGTCATAATAAAAATAATCTCCTCTGCTGGCTAATTAGGTTTTCCTTCTCTGTCATGTGTGATATCATAATAAACTGTTCAGTTCTCCTGTCATTCTCTTGGAGGGAGGGAAATGGGGTAGCTGAGATCTGAATGGTAAATATCAAAAAGACCTAAACACTTAATGACTGCTCTCCCAGTTCTCACAAGCTTTTGGCTGGGTTTTTTTTGGCTTCAGGAGAAGAAAACTCAGCCACAGCTCTGTCTTTGCCTCTGCAGGTCTCAATGCAGAGTCCAATATCTGATTCCTTTTTAACAGGGGAAAATAGGAGAGAAAGCTTTCTGTGCTTTATGGAGTGTGGTAGGGAGCAAGGAGAGCCTTATAGGGTAAAGAATGAGCAGAGGAAGGCTGAAGTGGCTGATGTAATTTGAGAAAGGGAATGAAATGAAGCTTTTTCCTAACGTGCTGAATATTCTGCTTGTGGTAGTTCCCGCATTGGGTGAGTTGGTGCAGGGCTGGAGATTTGCTCAGGTGAATAAATTTCCCCCAAAGAGGCAGAACACAAAACAAAATGAGGCTCTCCTAACCCCAGTGATTGTTTTGGACCAGTTGATCCAGACTCCTGGAAACCTTTAGGTCCTGTAGGCCCAACCCAATCCTTCCTGTGACTCCTGCTATCCCTGATTCTCCTCCTCACATTGTCCCCCTCCAGTGCTCCTGAGGGTGTCTGACCCTGGGACAGCAACCTGCCACCTCCTCTGGATGGTGTGGTACTCAGGATTTTCCCTTGATGCTCCTTGACCCCTGCCATGGGCTTTTTGATGCTTTGTTTTCCACCTTGGCTCATCAATCAGGTGTTGCAAGGAAAATGCTGCATTGGGATTACAGCTCCAGCATAATCCATGATTTTAGCAGGAAGTTTGTTTTCTGTTCAAAAACAGTGGTAAATTGGAGCAAGCCTTGTAGGATTAGATAAACTTCTGAACAAATCCCAGGAACTGGGATTTTTTTGATTTTTTTTTTTTTTTTTTTTTTTTTTTTTTTTTTTTTTTTTTTTTTTTTGTGCTGTTGGGTCCTACCAGGCGTGTCACACTCTGCTGCTTCTCCTGGTGCAGTGCAGCTCCTCGGTCAAGCTGCAGTGGAATATTTTGGATGGCATGAAAGAGAAGTCCTGAGATTATCCCCAAGATAGCAGGATTTATTCTGTGCTTGGAAGACTGGCTGCAAGTCATTACAAGATGGTCTTGGAGAAACTTTGCTTTTTTTTTTTCCTGCAGTTTCAGTATTTTCCACTCCGTGTGGGTTTTTTTTAATGCATGAAAGTGGCAGACTGCGTATCAGATTTTGATTTATGCCATCCATGAATGCTCTGCAAAATACCCACAGTCACAAAGCAATATCTGTTAGTTGATATACAAATGTCACATGTGTCAAAGGAATTTATCCAGTGGCACACACAACTGAAGGAAAATATTGTGCTTTACAGGAACGTGTCATTAAAATGAATACTAGCAGAGTATCAGGAATCTACCCATGTAACCAAGACAACAAAGAGAGAAAGAAAAGGAAAAACCGAGATAGAGATAGGGTAGGGAAAGTGTGAGTGAAACCGAATGACACGGTTGGCCCCGGCTATTTCACTGCCCCAGGCAAAATACATTTTGCAACCCTTGCTCATTCACAAAGCTCCATGTGCAGTCCATAAGGAAGGCAAGGAATAATGTGCTGAAGAAATATTCCTACCAATTTCTTGTCCACGGTGCAGCCTGGCCCTGCAGAATGAAGAAATAAATAGGATAAAAATGAGGAGCTTCAGAGAAGGAAGAATTCTCACTGTCCATATCTAACACGTAGAAAATACTGTCCTTGGATTAAAGGCTTAATGGGGATTTGTGGCTTCTTGAGGATGGAGAAGGGTGGCCTAAGGAGAAGTTGAGTCCTTTGCTCTGCCAGGAACTTCTGCTGTGTCTCCATGTCTCATTTTCTCTCCTGCAGATGGCAGGGAGCACTCTCCTAGCTCAAAGAGTGCTGGAGAAAATGCATGCATTAAGTGCTGTGAGGTGTGTGATCATCTCAAACAGCTGAACTCAACAGATCAGGTGGATAGAAAACAGGCTGCTGACCACTTGTGGCATCGTTTAATGGGAAATATTTGATCTTGCTGTGCTTTGGTTAGAACCCAGTGTCTGTAATTCCCTCCTGTGCTGGCTGTCCCGTGGTGTTCCCATGTGTCTGCAGCACTTTGGTGGTGACTGCTCCCACAGTTTTAGTGCAATCCAGGGATCCTGATGGGCTTCCTTGGCAGTGAACCCCTCTGCTTCAGGCAAAACCTGTGGCTGAAATGCAGTTGGCAACCCTGGGAATTTCTAGTGATTTCTTTCAGGAGATGCAAAAAAAAACCCAACTCACTTTAACAAGTTTAGTTTCACAAATGTCTGTTTTGTCTCCCTGCACACAGCACAGGAGCTATTCCTGGGGAATGTTCTCCCTGCAAATCACTTTGCTGTAAAGCAGCCAGGTGCTAAAATTCCCTGCCTTTCTATTTTTCCTTGGCTCACCCTCTCATTCCACACGTGGCAGGAGAAAAGCAGGGATGTACTCATGTGCTTGGTTTGGAATTTTTTCCTGGTGCCACTTATACCTGGCATCACTAAGGGAGTGCAGCAGTATCCCATATTCCTTGTATTCCTTCCCCAGGCATTTAATTTATGGGTCACTGCTTCTGTGCAGATCATTTCCAGTCAAAGAAACACAACTTACCTGCAATTATTCTGTGTGTAGGTGCAGGTGTAAAGGGAGAGTTGAGCTTATAAATGTCAGCCTGGGAGAAGCCCCAGGAATTGCATTTCTCACAAAACAAAGTTCTGATCTATTTTGAAGTGTTTATTTGATAATGGAGCAGTAGAAATTTTCACTTATTTGAAACTTCCCTGTAAGAAATTGTTTGGTTTCTTTTTATTCCATCCAAATATTTCACTCAAAGCCTTTTCTATGCTGAATTCCTTGCAGAGAGAGAACTTCAGCTTAAAAACCAACACTTTCACTCTGTGGGCTTTATTTCATTTTTCATCTAATCAGTTTGTGGTCTTTGAAGGGTTTTTAGACGTGGAATGTTGTGTGGGGTGAGGGCTTTCATTCAGATCAGACAGCTCTGAAATCGGGCCAGCACCTCCCACCAGGTATCAACTCTGTTTAGAACATCCTCAGTACTGCCCAGTTCCATGGGTTATCCCTCCTCTGGTCCCTTGGGACCCTGCATTCCTTGGATGCAGAGACAAAGCACCCAGGGAGAATTTAAAATCAGACAGCTGGGATTTGCAGCTCTCATTCTGGGCCCTCTCACATTGGTGCTGGGGAAGGGCTAAGCTGTGAATGGAGGAGTTCACCCCCAGGTTGTTTGGGGTTTGGAGCAACCTGGTGGAGTGGAAGATGTCCCTGCCCATGGGATTGGTGTCCCAGTTCCAGGCAGGGGGTTGGAATTTTCCTCCCATCCAAGGAGCTGGAGCTGAGGGGGCAGCTCTGGGATTGCCGTGCACGGAATGTCAGTCTGGTGGTAACTGCAGGACAGCCAGAGAGCCCCACTGCTTCTCCAGGCCAGGGGGTTCCTGAATGCACACAAAACAAGAAGCCCTGCTCAGTTTTGATGCTCCCTGGAGGGAATTCTGCAGCTGGCAGCTCTGTGTGCAAGCCAGCAGGGAAACTCGGCTCCCTTCTCCTTCCCTCTGCTGCCTTGAAAGACACGGGGTTCTTTTGAATTTTATTTTTTTCCCCCAACTGTTTGGCAGGTGGACTTGACTGCTCTGAGAACATGCTGGAGAGGCTCTGGCTCCTGCTGGGAAGATGGTTTGTGCAAGAGGGGCTGGTTCACCCCAGCCTCTCCTCGCAGCTGCCTGAGCCAGCGGGAGGCTGGGTGCTTCATTGACTTGTGCTGGAGTGATGCTGGTTCCTGTCAGAATTTGATGTTTGCAGTTGTCTGCGTCCTACCTTGATGTGCAGCCCCTCTTTGAGAGGTTGTTGCCAGCTTAGATGCCTGGAAATTAGTTAATTTTCCTGGATGAAGCACTCAAAGTTGTGGTTTTGGTAGCTGTGGTGAACTCGGCACTTGGCACTCATGCTGGGTGAAAGGGGTGGTGGGAATAAATGTGGACATTAGGCAGTGGCATAATTTCTTCTGGGTGATATAATAATCACTGTCTAGTGATTATAAAGTCCTACAACGTCACCTAAAAATGAAAGGATTCTGTTCCCATGAGGGAAATCAAAGATGCAGGATGTGCAAATGGGGCACTCTCAGTAGGTGGAGGGAAGGTGACCACCTTGGGCTCAATTGCCAGGCCACATCCAGATACTGTACCCAGTTTGAGGCTACACAGAACAAAAGCTTTGTTGAAAACCAGAACAAACTCAGGAAAGGGTGAAGAGTTTGGCCAGGAGCTGGAGAACCTGCCCTGAGAGGAGGGGATGAGGGAAATTCAGGCTGGAGATGAGAAAATGTGGAGGCACCAGGTAACAGCATTCCCATGCCAGCAGGGAGATTATTGAGGAGTTAGAGACAGGTTCTTCATGTTGGTGAGTGAGGAGAGGATGAAAAAATTCCAGCTGGATATAAGGGAAAGCTTTTTGTCCATGAGGATCTTGAAGAAGCAGTTCCCATTCTTGGAGGCTTTCAAGGCCAGAAGGGCCAGAAGAACCTGGTCTGCTCTCACAGCAGAGCCTGCTTTGAGCAGGAGGTTGGGGTAGAGGCCCTGCAAGGTCCCTTCCAGCCTGGGTTACCCTGTGATCCATCCTCTGCCCTAAACCCACACTAGAGGGGCTCTGGCCAGGCTCTGCTGCTGAACTGGTGCAGCCAGCACTGGTTTGAAACACCCACTAAGGGTTCCATCATTGCAGGTGGCTGCTTTGCCTCTCACATCTCTCGTTTCCCTCATTTCCATTGCTCTGGGACTTCCAGCTACAACTTGTCCATGTCTCACACTGCAGCTTGTTGCAGTGTCTAACTGCAGTAGGAAAACTCCTTTTTTTTTTTTTTTTTTTTTTTTTTTTTTTTTTTTTTTTTTTTTTTTTTTTTTTTTTTTTTCCCCATGACATGAAGGCTGCTGTTCCTGAGAAGAACTGGAGCCTGCTTTTTTGGCAGAGAGCAATTAATTTTCCATGTCTCTCCTTCAAAGTACCCCTCTCTGCTTTCTGACTGCTCAGCAATCTCCGTGCTGGTGTGCAGGGTTTGGCTGAGCTGTGCTTTTGCTGGATGCCTTTCCTACATGTGTTGAGTGCTGCTCTTTTTTTTGGATATTCTGGTTTAGCTGTGACTCAGAGTCTTGTCAGAGATGGAATCTTGTGATCACACAGTGAGATTTGCAAATAACTGTTTAATCCTTCCAAACTCTACACCAGCACTGCTGCCCTGTGTTTTCACTCCCAGCTCCAGGAGAAAGAGCAGGCTCCAGTGAGCCCACTGCAGCAGGGAAGGCAGCAGGTTTTACCTTCATCTCTTCAGACCCTTCCTTTAAATGCAGCCTGCACTGGAGAGCTTTGCAGAGCTGGATTTCCCCACAGAGAGCTGAGGATGTGCAGGCAGGGGGACGTTTGTGACAAAACCAGCCATGAGGAGACAGGTGACAGCGTCCTGCTGCCTGTTCCTTGCTGGAATCCACAGGTCCTGCAGCCTCCTAGGGGACAGCTGGCTGTGCTGCTGGTTGTCACCTGTCCTGTGGTGATTTTCTGCATGGTGTCAGCAGCTCTGTGGGTGTTCAGGCTGTGGAGCCTGGCATGGCTGTGCTGCTGATGGAAAAAGTGGAGGGAATGGGATACAAGGAAAAGCAAATTCATTCCCATGTCCCTCTGGTCCAATTGCTTCTCTTTGTCCCTTTGCTCTCTGAAAAATGCTGTGGCTGGAATATCAGGTGATCAGCTTTGCTCCTCACCTGCTCCTTTTGCCTTCCAGGGTGACAAAGAGGTTGTTTAGCTCTCCATACACTCCACTGAATGCCCGGATGGATGCCCAGCCAAAAAGGCTCTTGTGATGCCTTCCTCCTCGCTGTCCCCGTCCTCCTCCCTGTCCCCTTCCTTTTTGACTGGGATAATGACTTTTCAGGGAGCCCTTGAAGTGCCTCTTGCATCTGCCTTTGATTTGAATGCCTCTTGCCTGCTGACCCTTCTTAAGGGAAGTCGGCTTAAGTGCGGCTCTCCTAATTAGTTTTGCTTTAATTTAATCTTTTGAAATAAATTTATCAAAAAGAGGAAACCTTCTCCCCACTCCCTCATTTTATCGGCTTGTTTTCATGCATGGTCTCTGGGTTTATTTCTCTATTTCCCTTGTCTCTAGATAGGACATCATTTGCATATTTGATTAAGCTCCATATGTTATCAGGGAGCCAGTTGAAAGAACAGCAAGTCCCTGATAAGGCACTGTGCATCCATCTCTTCTTTTCACCGTCCTCCACTCCGGCCCCCTCACCACCCTGCTGCCGAATCTGTGCCCAAAATCAGCTCCTCAGCCTCTCACCTCCTCCCTCTCCCTTTGGCCAGATGACTGTTCTCTGCCTCAGCTGCTGGAAGGGGAATGCAGACACCACAGTTTGACAGCTCCTGTCCTCAGGAAGGGATGGTGGCCAAAGGAACCAGGCACTGTTGGGGATGTGAACCCTGGCAGGGAGATCCAGGTTCAGCTTCCTGCTCCTTCTGCTCAGTGGAAGTGGAACATGGGCCAGCCATGTCCTGGAGGGCACCAGGCACAGCTTTGCTGGGTGCTTGAGGGAGGGCTTGTCCTGCCCTGCTGTCACTCTGAGACCTGTGTGCAATTTTGGATGCCACAGGATAAGGAAGTTAACTATGAAGCCATTAGAAAGTGTCCAAAGGAGGGCAATGAAGATGAGGAAAAGGCATTTGAGGAATGTCTGAGGTGGTTTGGTTTGTTCAGCCTGGAGAGGAAGAGTCTGAGGGAGACCTCACTGCAGCCTGCAGCTTCCTCCTGAGGGACAGACTGCTCTCTTCTCTCTGTGAGCCAGAGGAACATCTGGAGCTGTGTCAGGGAAGGTTTAGCTTGGAGATCAGACAGGTTCTTCCCCCAGAGGGTGGAAGGCCACCCCAGGGAACGGTCACGGCCCCAAGGCTCCCAGAGCTCCAGGAGGGTTTGGCAATGCTCTCAGGGATGCACAGGGTGGGATTTTAGGGTGTCTTGAGCAGGGCCAGGAGCTGGATTGGGTGATCCTTGTGAGTCCATTCCAGCATTCTGTGGTCCTCTGAAGCTCTTTACAGGATCCCACGGTGCCCATGGGGGATGTTCCTCACAGAATTTTGGCGTCCCCACTCTTCACATTGACTCTGGCTTTGTTGAGTCTCAGCTGGGCTGTTTCCTGCAGCTCTGGGCTGACACCTTTAGCTCATCTCCCAGGTGCTGGAAATCACTGCTGTGCAGAGACAGCAGGGCTGGAGGGGCTGAAAACAGAATAGCCACAGATGCATAATTTTGAAACATATTTTGTGCAAATATGTGTATGAATGCAAAAAAAAAATCTCTTAAGTAAACACGTGCCTTGCAGGTTTTGTTCCCTGACTATTGCACTATGAAAACAATTTGCCTTAAGCAGCTCCCACCTCTAGGAACCCTCTAATTTGAGACCAGCTGTGGGACACCCCTGAGGAAATACAGGGGAATGCTTATTTAACAGTAATTTTCTCCTCCTTACCGCCGATCTTTAAGCTGGGGAAGGCTTTGTTTGGTTTGTGACCCATAATTAGGCATTTGTGGCGGTGATCAGAGTCCAACTGCTGGCCTGGCAAAGGCAGGGTGAGTTCATAGCAAACAAAAGTAGTGTAATTAGTTGTGCTCCTGGAGCTGGAGAAGGGACCACAGCTTGCAGGAGGGAGCCTTGGTAAAAGAGCTTTTCCCTCAAATGACAACGAAGTGTAGGAACCAGAGGCTTGATTTACGAGCCAGCTTTTAATTAGAAGGCAAAAAGGAATGTGCCTCCCTTTGTTAGGATAAACAACTTTGGGCTGGGGATGGTTTGAAGATCTCTCTCCACGTCTCCCCTGCACACATCCCATCTCCTGATGTGTGGCAGCCCCTCTGATCAGTGCAGAGCTTGTGAACCCCTGGGAGGGAACTTCAATGCCACCAGCATACCCAGGAGTTGTGAGTGCTGCTGGTGGGGCTTTGAGAGATGAAAGCAGGAATAAAATCCCCCTTGCTCCTCTCCAACTTGAGCCCTTCCCCTCGTGCTTCTTTCGTTTTGGTTTAATGGCTCTTTGGCTCTGTCCTGTCCCGTTCTGTGGTGGCAGCCTGGCTGGAGAGCACTCCAGCTTTGATGGATTGCTGGTTGTTGGACTCGTGTGTGAGGAGTTTTTGCTGGTTTTTGTGGGCCCCAGCCCATCTGGTGTCTGCAGGAGGGAAGATGTGCGTTGCTGTGTGGGACTCGAGGATTTGTTCCTGCTTGTTCTGACACTTGTCTTTTTGTTTTGCTTTGGGGTTTTTTTTCCCTTTAACCTCCCAAACCCTGTCAGTGGCCTCTCACCTCTCCTAAATGGAACCATATGGAAGAGCTGCAGGTTCCTGGCTCTTTTTGGAATTAGAAAAGCTTTGATTGCTGGGTGAGGGGTGTAGAGGTATGGACTGAAGGCTAGACCATGGCAGCTAACCAAAGATGAGATTTTCCATGTCTCCCTGGGATGCTGTGCCCAGGGTGACCCAAAAGAATCTTCCTGGCTGTGACAGCAGCAGCTAAACCTATAAACTTGCCTGCAGCCTGGTGGTGTCAAATCTAGGTTGATGTCAATGACTTTTTTTCATGATTTGACCCTCATTGCTTGGATTTCTTCATCCTGGCCAATGTCACTATGGCACCAAGGATGGTCTTTCATCCTCTAAACTAAGAGGCATTGAGTTATAAGGAGTTGGAGTGATATTTGAATTCAAATCCCTCCCAAAAAATAGGTTTGGTGTCCATACTAGACTAGAGATGGTAGGACTGTGTTTGTGGAGATATCCCTGAATCCCATGGAACATCACCCCGAGGGTTGTACATCCAGTAGGCACCAAGCTGGGATCCCCCTCGGAGCAGTGAGCCTGGAAGTGTGTGTTGGAATCCAGTGGAACACTCCAAGGCTCTAAAGAGAGATGGTTTGGGACTCCAGGGGGTGCCAAGAGAAGCAAAATCTGGAGGGGGAAGTTGTGAGCAAGTCCTCTGTGGGTTTCAGCTCTGGTTACACTCTGTCGTGCTGAACGTGTTCTGCTGGTGATTCACAGGGCTGGGTCACTCTGGATAACCAAACAGCAGCTCCTGGGGGATTTTGGTGGCTTTGGGAAGCTCTGCTGAAGGTTGTTTTTCCAGCTGATGTGGAGCATTGGCAGAGGACCCCAGCACACTCCATCTGTGGCATCCTGGCAGTGCAAACCTCAGCTTCTCCTGCCAGCTGTGCTGGCATCCCACCCTGCTGAGCTCCTCAGGGATCAGCTCTGGAGTCATCCTTTTGACTTCTTGTAATTTTTTTTTTATTTTCTTTTGAACCAAAGCTGGCAATAAATTCCAGTGATGTCAGAGGAAAAAGGCTATCACCGAGACTGGCAGAGACCTCATCATATGAATTTTTCAGGACCCCTTCTGATGAAATCTAATTAAACACCACGACTGGCACTGTGCAAATCTCCCTGTGTTTGTCATGTGGTTGATCAGGGCTGGGTTATCAGGGGGACTTTATGGCTTGTGATTCCTGCTGGGGTGGATGTGGTTTCACACACCACAGACACTTTGATCTTTTCCCCTCCCCACTGCTCAGAAGTTTCTGTGAGTTTCTCTGGGTTTTGTGTGCCATCGATTGATCTCCTTGGTGTCTAAGGGAAGATGTTGAGGGGAGAGAGAGAGACAGAACTTGAGTGATAAGGACACTTCTCCTGCCCTTCAGACAGCACCTGTGTTCTGGGAAGTGATGGCACCCTGGCATCCTGTCAGCTTGGAGTGTCTCTTACAATGAGAACAACTCGTTTTGTTGTTTTCTTACAGAACGGAGCAAAATTTTACAAGAAATAAATAAACCCAACCCAAACGCAGCCCCGTGCCAAATCAAAACTGATTGCTTCTCCCTCCTCTCTTTTTCAATACAACAAACAAGCTGTGAAAGCTGTATGGTCTATGAAACAACCACTTATGGTTATTTGACCTCCTCCCCTCCCTTTCCCTCCTTTCTTTTTTATTTTTGTTTAATTAGTTCTCACAGATATTTCTACCGCGAGATGGAAAAGTCAAAATCTTTTGATGCTTTCAAGCCCCTTCTCCCCCTGTGATGATGTAAATTAATTCCCCAAATCCCACCTAAATTCTGAATTTGTAGCTAATTCTTCTATTAATAGAGAGAGAGAGGAAAAAAAAATAGAAAATGTTTCCAAATTTGTATGTCTGTTTTCCTGGCATGTCTGTCTTAGTCTGCAATATGTGGAGAGGTGGGAGATCTTAGGAGACTGCTGCCTTTAGTCTCTTTGTTAAACTTCTTCTGCCAGGTTAGCATTTTTGTCTGCTTGGAAGCCAGAGGATTGAACTCACCTGGGAGCCCCAGTAGTGAAATAAATTATCATAATGTATCAGGAAAAGAATATATTTTAAGATGGTGAGCAGTGCAGGACTGCCCTGGTGTATTACATCTGTTCGTTTAGAGATGGAAAATATGGTTTTGGCTTTGGGGCACATGACTGGGATATTCTTGTTTTGAGGGGAGGGGGCTGCTGAGGGGATGTAGGTAAATATAAATACAGTCCTGACAGTGATAATAACTATAATAGCAAGCTAAAGCTGAGCACTGATCGTTAATTCACGATTTTTAAGCCAGTTCATGATTTTTAAGAGGAATCTGGTTCTTCTTAGGGGACTGGCAGTGCTGTAAAGCAGAGATCGAGGGCAGGAAATTGGAAGATCTATTGCAATTAATATTCCAATGATCTGCTTTAACAAATTGTCAGCTCAATGGTTGTAAGTGCAGGTGCAGGGCTGTTCACCAAGGTTTTTTATGCCCTCCTGTTTAAAAAGGATTAATCTTTAGCTTGAACCAGGGTACCTGGCAAAGGGGATCTGAGCTCAACCCCTCCAGAAAAGCTCTGAGCAGTCTCAGGCTGGGATGTGGCAACAGGAGCTGAATACCCCCAAAGTCATTACACTGATTCTGCCTTTTTTTAAAAATCAACAAATATTGGTATTCTGTGGGGTTTTTTCCCCCTGGGGTTTTCACCTTTCCCATTTTGCAGCCCCTGCCTGCCTCTGCTCTGTGCTGCTTCCTTCCCTGTTAAGGAAATCTCAGGCTTTTCCCTCTCCAAGCTCTCCCTGACATTGCCATGGAAGTGCTGTCCTTCTCCTCACTGCTAGGAAAGATGAGATCACTGGCACTAAATATATCCCCTGGTCCATGCCAGGGATGCTCTGGCAGCCTCTGAAGTGACTTATTTTCTATGTTTTGTCAATTCTCTGTGGCAGGTGATTTCATTAACTGCTCTTTAACTGCTCCCAGAGTTGAACTCTTGCTTTTCGTTATTTTCACTCTCCTGATGGGAAGGTGCTGGTGGCCACCTTGCAGTTCCTCCCTCCTGCTCAGCCTTGTCACCCAGTTCCCAAATCTACTTCTCTATTTTTATTTTTTAAATAAAATTAAGCTGCAAAATTTGGAACTGGAATCAAACTCCTGGAAAGTTCACTCTCAGGGTTTCAGGCTGTGGTGGGATCTGCTCCCAATTGTGTTCCTCACGTGATCTCTGGATGATCTCAGATTTGTCTGTCTGTTCTCCCTATTTATCCTGAGTTATTAAAATGAAGATGGTGTTTGGGGCAGGACTGAGTCCCTCTTTTCCAGTATCTGGACTGGGGATGGTGTCTTAGCAAGGTTTTTTCCATATATATTCACTGGGACAGTCACTGTGTGCTCCTGGATCATCCTCACTGCTTATCTGTGTCCCCTACTGTCATCTATCCCCTTTTTTCACTAATCACCTTGCCTGAATGTCTTTCTAACTTGCTTTTTAGGATATCCCAGTTTTCCCTCCTCCATCCCCTCTGTTCCTTACCCATCAGCAGCTTCCTTCAAGCCCCCACAATTTTGTTACTCCTGGGGCCACCCTTTGGCTCCGTTCACCTTTGATGTCCATTTACACTTGCATCAGACTAAAATATTAAGAATCCTGAACTCAGTTCCAGCTTTGCTGCTGACTTTTATGGACTTAGCTTTTGGAGAGTGGGGTTTAATCTCATTAAATGGGGAAATCTCCATTCCCAGGAAGTTCTGCCAACTTCCTTCCCACTCCAGGGAGAGGAATCAGACCTTTTAGCACACATCTCATTCTGCTAGAGAATGAAACTGCCCTAAACCAGGGCAGGTGAATTATGTCCAAAAAGATTTTTTTTTCCCTCCATTAGAGCTAAGGGGAGCTGAGGACAACTTGCTCAGATGTGAACATCCCTTATTTCTCTGTTCCCTGGCTGTAAGTGACAGTAATGGTGTTTCTCTGCTTTGATAAAGGTCTCATCAGCAGTTTGTGGTCGTGAGGTGCTCCAACATTATGATAATAGAAAAGCTCAGTGCAGGGTTATTTTATACAGGATTTCCTGCTGGAAATTTGATTAACTTGTTCAGATGGGGCCATTCCTTTTGGTCCTTTGTATTTTCTTCATTCTACCACAGGTGGAATCCAACCTCTCCTGTGAAGGGTCAGGGGCTCTTACCTGGGCCAGGCACCTGGAGCTGGCAAAGAATGTGGAGGAGGTGGCTTGAGAGCAGGGACACTGAGCTGCAACTTCAACTCAGGTGGTTTAGGGGGAAAAAGGGGCTGGATCAGACCTGGCACATCAGCACCCCCTAATCCCTGGATTCCTTTTGATGCTGTTATGAACTCCCCCTGAACTACTAAAAGCTGAGGGAAAAAAAAAAACCTTTATTCTCTCTTAAAAGGGGAAGTAACCTGCAGAATTTATGGCATCTGCAGTGACCAGAGGCACTGCCAGGGAGTTCAGGAGTGGCTGAGGAGGCTGGGATCTCTTTGGGGGTCACACATCTGACAGTCACAGGTGAATTTTGCTGCACCAGCACCACGGGATGCTTTGGGTGACATGGCACACTTGAGGATATTTTGGAATGCCCAACGTACTTCCACGTGATTTGGAGACTCGAGTTGGCAGGGAAGTATTCAGGCATGCAAAGATGAAATCAAGATGCTTTCAGGTGCATGATTCCAGTTGCAGGAGGCCCTGACACCCAGGAACTTGCAACCAAAAGGGCACAAGTAACTGGAGCAGGCAGACCCTGGAAGGGGTAAAGGTGGAGAGGAGCAAATTCCATAGAAGGAGTGGATGGGAAAGGCCAGCTTGGGCTGGGGGTGATGTGGAGAGCACGAGGGGTGGTCAGAAAAAACTCAGTGTGACATCATGGCAGAGCAGGAAGCCTTGATCTATTCCTGGCTCTGTTGCTGATTGCAGCACGACCTCTTGGCAAATCACTCCCCTCTCCCCATCCCTGCACTGCTCTTCCCTGAGCTCTTCAGGGAATGGGCTGTCACTTGCAATGAGCCTGTCCTGAGCACAGCCACCCTTTGATTTCATCCTGATGCTTCCCAGGCAGCTGATCCTGGAGTTCAAAGCTGGGTGAAGTTGGGGTTCAGCTGCTTTCAGCTGCAAAAATTTCCACGTGCAAGAATTCCCTGATGGGAGTGGGGGCTCCTCCCGTGTGTGTTTGTGCAAGGGCTTGGGCTGAGCTCTGTCAACACGTGGCTTTCCCCCGCTCCCTGTGTATCCCTGATTTCCTTGCCCCCTCCCAACAGGTTGGTCATAAATTAGGTTCTGATGTGGGGATTGAATTTCACTCCAGCTGCCGGAGCTGTGGCACATCTGGGGTCCTCCTGTGGTTAATGGCTTCACAAAAATGAAGCAATAAAGGTTGTGATGGCTGTGTTTTAACCCCGTGGCCCTGGTTCTGCTCAACAGGAAGGTTTCCCTGGAACAGTTAAAAACCTGCTGTCTGCATTTAAACATCTCCCAGTGATGTGCCATCTTTGAGTGGCTTTTTATGAAGTGACTTTAGTTTTGAAATTTAACAAAGCTGAAGCGTGGTTTTTTTCATTCAGGTTTTCCTTCACAAAAGATGAACTTGTTTTCTTTAAATTAAAAAAAAAAAAGCCCTTGTCTCTAAATTATGCCATGATTTAGCATTTACATACAGCAGAGAAGTTGGTGTAAAGAAGAAAGGGGAATAACCCATCTCACTTTAAGGTTTTTTGGTGTAAGTCAGTAATGCTTTTTGAGGGATGATTTGCCTGTGAAGAGCAGTTCCCAGCTCTGGTCACCAACGATCCCTTCAAGGGATGTTGCCTCCACTCTCTCACAAACTCAAAGCCATGTTCAGGAAAACTCAGATGTGACTTTGGGCACTGAGCTCTTGCTGCATCAGAAATGCTGATATTTTAGAATGTGTGGATTCTTACAAATCAAGGTGTATTTTCCCAGTCCTCCTCTCTTGATACATATCAGTTCCCTAAAAAAAAAATCTGTTTTTTGGAAGGGAAGTGAAGTTTTGGTGCTCCAACCAAACCATGGTTGTCTCTGTTGGATGCTGCTAAATGTGCCACTCTGATTCTCCAGCTGGAGGATCTGACTGCCCAGCAGATCAAATCAATAAATGTATTTATCCTCCCAGCTCTGCTGACAGGTGTGGGAGTGGGACTGTCTTGGAGTTGCAGAGAGAGCAAAACCATTCAGGCTCTGAGCTGAAGTGGATTTACCTGGAAAAGAGGCAGATATTTAATTTTGAGAGTGGTTCACGTCACCTCCTAGCCAGGATGTCCTTGTGTGTACAGTCAGTGGAGTTCAAAGCACCATTTATGCCACCCCTTGGAGGTATCTGTCTATTTTCTATGTAAACAACTCCAGTCCTTAAGGAGAGAGTCTCAAAATTCCCTTCCTGACATGCTGCAGGGGTGACTCCATGGGGGACATCACTGCAGAAACTCTGGACTTGCACCAAGCTACACAACAGGAATAAAACTCAAAGTCCTTGGTCTGACAGTAAATTATTCCCTTAATCACAGAAGTTGTCCTTAACAAGTTTTTCTGCTGCACTGGGGGGAGAGGGGTTTTTCCCTGATCCTTTTTCCACCCTGAAATGTGTTTTACCCTTGCTCCCAACATCTTCAGAATGCGCTGGTGGTGCTTGGCATGTCAAATTTTTGTTAGAAGGGAAGTAAGGCATGGCAGACACACTCTCAGAGGAGATAAACATCTCTCATTTATTTATTTAACTCACTATTAATTGCAAAAGACAGTCCTTCGCTCATCTGTTATGAAGTGTATTGACTTCCCCTCCACAGATTTCCAGATTTGCTCTTCCAGCACAAATCCTGAGAGGGCCCTGGGTCAGTTTTTGAGGAGCAGGGGGGCTGATGTTGGAGCTAATGAGCTTGTTATGAGACATATCCTGGGATCCCTGGCAGCTCCAGCCTCTGCCACTGTGTCCAGCCAGTCTGCAATTAGGATCAAGGTCTGTGACACTGCTTTATCCTAAATCTGCAACGAGGCAGAAATGTCTGATTTTCACTGAGCACACAGAAATGCCTGATCTTCAGAGTGGGAACAAATTTTTCTTCTTTATGACTCAAAATCTTTAGAAGTCCAGAAGTCCCCAAGGACCTACCTTTAAAAATTGGGATTTTTTTTTGGCAGAGCTGCTGCCCATTTTTTCCAGGGATTCAGAATGGTGTTAGCCCAAGTAGTTGGAGCTATAACCCCGAGCAAAGTGCTCATGAGAGCTTGTTAGGTAATTGATATTGATAAATTGCAGTGGTAGAAGGTAAAAGTTTATCTGGATGGCTGTGATAGATGCAGACACACAGACCTGGGGCCATGTTGCCTCCTTGCCATGGAACCATGGAGTGGTTTGGGTTGGGAGGAGGGTTAAAATCGTCCAGTTCCAGTCCCCTGCTGTGGTCAGGGATGTCTCCCACTGTCCCAGGTGCTCCAAGCCTCATCCAGCCTGGCCTTGGATGTGTCCAGGGATGGGCAGGTGGCCCTTGATGGGAACTGGAAGAGCCCAGTCATAATTCAGAATGCAAATCCAAGATGCCAGAGGATTCCTGCAAGTGATTCCCTCTTCTTTGCTCCTGATTAGTTAAATCAGGGAATACAGGTATGGACACAAAGCCACTGCAGCCAAGCTGTTCCTCTGGGATGTTCCCATTAACTCAGCCACTGCAGAGTCTCAAGCCAGACCCCCAGAGTCCAGTGGCCTCTGCCTGACTTGGATCATTTCTGAATGTTTGGTTTGCAGGTTTCACCCTTATTTTATTTTAATGAATATCACAAGCCTGCGAGCTCTGTCCTATATCTGGGGACGTGCTCTTCTGGGGGATTATCCAGCCATTGTCAGAGCATTCATCTGAATTACCCCATTCATTTCAGCCCTATTCACTCCCAGCCATCCATTATCCTCACCTTTCTTTCCCTACCCTGAATATCACCCAAGCTGCTCTTTCTTCTTGCCCTGGAAACTTTAAATATAGATAGATATGTTAATTGGTATCATTACAACATACGGTCCCAGTCACCCTGCAGTTCAGGGAACATTTCGTGTTGCCATTTAAATGATGAGGTTTTTTTCCCCCTATTTTTCTTTAATGCCACTGACAGCTACTTGTGTTTAATTCATTTTGATTTTGTTAGGAGGGGGAAGTTATCAGGATCGTATCATTAAAAATGCATGCTTGGGTTATTCATGCATGTTTCATATATCCCTGTGTATGATCCATCATAATTCAACATTAGCCAATGGGGATACCAAGTGGAAAGGGTCTGCTGAGCATACACATAATTCAATTACACCCATGACGTCACATTGATTGGATTCCTAATGACACCTCCGAGCCGTGCTGGGGAAAAGGAAAGTTCCCACCGAGGCTGCCCGTGCCTGGGAGCACAAGGTTTGTGTCACTGAGCTGGGCTGGCAGAATTTTGGACCTGGGAAGGAGCTGGGCAGCTGCTCTGGAGCTGAAGGACAGATGTGAAGCAGCTCAGGCTACACGGCACGAACCCTGGCTGTTGGAATTCTGGAAACTTAGATTTTGGGGTTTTTAGGATATAGTGATACATGTGAGTCAAGGTGGAGGGCTTTGGATGTTGTCTGAGTCCTTCCTCCTCCTCCTTCCTCCTCGGATTTAGGTGGTTTTCTGTAATTGGGTGAAAACCTTCACACCTGGCTGCCACAGGAGTTGTGCTGCTTGGATTTTAACAGAGAGATGAGATGTTCTCCCTGCTCTTTTGGCCAAGGGCTCTTACCAGGACAGCAGTCCCCGTGGCAGAGGGATGACAAGTCATGCTGCAGCCAATCCTCCTGATCCAGGATAGCTCTGCTGGCACTGGAGCACTGGTGTGGGTAAAAACCTGTTCTCCTTGGTGGCAGTGCATGGTGGAACTCTGCAGCTGAGGAGGGAAAGAGAGAGAGATAGGAGGGAAACTGATTTTTGATTGATTGATTGATTGATTTAAAGATGATGTAGGCACCTTTTCCCTCTCCTCTTGTCACAGACCCTGACTGAGGATGAAGCAGTAATTACACTTTCCTTCCCCTTCACCTCCACGATGCTCTTTCACCCTGTTAGTGAAATGAATCCCTGCTTTCCAGAGCCTGCTGTCAATATCCATAAAGAGGCAGTGCCATTCCTGGGGCTCCAGGTGGCAGAGGTCAGGGAATGTGAAATATCCATTATTTTGATAGCAAGGATGGGCTCCCTCTGTGACAGGAGAGGTTTGGGCTGGATATCAGGAAAAGGTTCTTCAGCCAGGGGATGTTTGGGCACTGAACAGGCTCCTCAGGTAATGGGCACATCCCCAAGGCTGCTGGAGCTCCAGGAATGTTTGGACAATGCTCTCAGGGATGCACAGGCTGGGATTTTTTGTGTGGTCTTTTTTGGGGCCAGGAACTGGACTGGATGATCCTTGTGTGTCCCTTCCAGATGAGGATATTTTATCTGTCATTCCCCCTAAGGCAGCACTGGGATGCTGATCTCAGTTTGGGTGTCCTGGCACTGCTGCTCCTTGGCATCAATCAGGTGGAGCAGGGATTGCTGATGCAGAGTTTTCTTTGATGGTCCTAAAAAAATAAAAAGAGGGAGGCTCGGCATCCCTGACTGCCTCTCACTTCAATATATTTAAAAATATCTCCTCTGTGAGCGTGTCCCAGCACCTCTCTGCCTCAGCACTTTTGAAGCTCTGGTGCATTCCAACCCAACACTGGATTATCTCCATTTTATTGGTGCTGGCTTACAAGCTGAGAGAACTAAAAATAATAAAAAAATCTCCCCCTGTGGTCATGGCTGGGAGAAGAAACCACTTCTGCTGCTGACTCCTCCTGACTCCCAGACCTCTGCTTTAAGCACATGAGCATTCCAACTACCAATCCTATTGATTTTCAATTATGGCTCAAATGGAAGTGGTTGTAGCTTTGTGTTTACCCTCGGGAGCCTTTGCCTTGTCATTGCTGCTGAGGAGCAAGAGTGGGGAAATTCAGGGCTGATTTGGAAGGGTGGCTGTGGGGCTGGGATCTCATTCCTTGGGTAGAAATGGGGGTCACCACTGCTGCTTAAAACAACAAAATCCCTTTTTATGGGACTGGATGTGCTGTTGGGGGGTGTGGCAGGAGGAAATCATGGCTATAAATACAGAGCCAGTGTGGTGTGGCAGGGAGTTATTGTTGGCATGGGAGTGGGGTATTTTTAAATTACATGGGGAGACTTTATTTCAAATGGGAGCAATGCTGAACCTTGCTGGCATGTTCAGGACAGGCTGGGCAGGAGGCACATGAGAAGTTGGAAGCTGCAAAATTCACACTCTCCCTTCCCTGATTTGGAGCTTGGTCAGTGTTTGCTGTGGCTGCTGTGAGCAGGTGGGTGTGAGGGTGGCCTGGCACAAACACAGTTCAAGGTTTGGAGGTACCTCCCTCCTAGGATTTCTCAGCAATTTGCCAAAGGCAGGAAATGCTGAATCCATTCTCTTGGCTGGGGATGCCAAGGAGTTAAATAATTTATAGAGCCAGGTTAGGATTATGGAATCACAGAGCAATTTAGGTTGGAAGGGACCTCAAAGATCATTCAATTCCAATCCCTGCCCTTGTGCAGGGACACCTTCCACTATCCCAGGCTGCTCCAAGCATCATCCAGCCTGGCCTTGGACACTTCCAGGGATCCTGGGGCAGCCACAACTTCTCTGGGCAATCTGTGCCAGGGCCTCACCAGCTGCCTGTGAAAAAAGTTACTTTTCCTCTTTTTTAAAAGCTTCCTTTAGGCCCTGCGAGGGGCTCTGAGGTCTCCCTGGAGCCTTCTCTTTTTCCAGGCTGGACACCAGAGCAGAGGGGCTCCAGCCCTTGCAGCATCTCCTCTCTGACAGGTCCAAGTCCTCTGCTGAGGGCTCCAGACCTCTGTGTGGTTCTCCTGCTGAAGCCCCACAAGGGCTGAGTAGAGGACCCATCTTTCAGAGTTTCCCTGCAAAATCCCCCCAAACCCAAGGATGATTGTTCTCCTTAGCCTGTCCAAGAGCTGGGCTGAATTTCCCAGGGTTTGCCTTGACGTGCCCTGCCCCACGTGTGTGCCCCTGCACTGGTGCAATGCTGTGTTTGCTGCCTTGCCTTTCCCTGAGGGCCATCAGGGGGTTATTTATGGCAGCTGGGCAGCTGGAGCCCGGCTTGGGTTTCCATCAGCTGCTCCTCTTCCCTGCATCCCAGGGTGCAGCAGGGCTGGATTTCAGCCTGGGGTGAGGTGCTGACCCTGACCCCTCGCTGCCCTTGGCCACAGGGCTCTGTCCTCATCCTCGTTTTCCCCTCAGGGCAGAGCCTGCGGGGAAATGCAGCAAGGGCCTGAATTAAATATTGCAGGATGCTCTTAGTAAGGACTAAAGGGAATATTCTTCAAGGTGGCCCTGTAGCTCCACACAGTCCGTGTTTGCCTTGAGCCAAACCCATTTACTGTTAATAATATTAAAAATGAGCACTATTTCTGTGCAGGAGCAGGATCTCTTTGGGATGGTGCTGCCCTTTTGAAGGTCCAGGAGATCTTTTTGGGGTGCTGCAAGTCAGTGTTGAGCATTCCTGAATGGTAGGAGGAGAGAATCTCTGTTAAATGGAATCAGGATCCTCATGGGGAAGGTGCTGGGCTGCTCTGAGCTGTGGTTTTATCTCACTTCTTCTCCCTGGAGGGGAGCAGGCAGCTCTACCTGCCTCTTTTCACTCCCTTATCAGCAGCATCTGGCATTATCACATTTGTTCTATCTCCTCCTTGCAGTGCTGACACCAGAGGACATCTCCCAGGGTTGACAGCAGGATAAGGAAGTGGGGAATTAGCAAAGCCTGGATGCAGGAGTCTCCATGAGTGTTTCCTTTCCAGCCTGAGCACCAGCCCTGTGGTGTTCAGGGGGTGACCACACTTCTCCTGCCTCTTCCATGGATATCTGCTCCTCTGGAGGATGCACACTCTGACCATGTGTGGCAATAACCAGGAGACAGTGGCCAGAGTAGTATAGAAAAATAAATGGACTTTGGGGGTTTTTTTTGTTTGTTTGTTTTTTTCCAGGGAGGCTGCTGAGAGCTAATTTGTATTTTTTCAGCCTGAGTGTGCCTGTGAGGAGGGAATAACAGAGGTGGAAGGGCTGCAGCTCGATTATAGGATCCCTTTCCCTGTTTTTTTTTTGAGTCCCTGTTGGAAACAGCTCCCCGCAGTGGCTCTGCTTCAAACCCTGCTCCTCGGAGCTGACTCTGCATCCCGGTGGGAGGCCCTGACTTCCCAGAAGTTCACAACCTTCCCTCCCCGCCCCTTGCAGCTCCTGGAGCTGCACCACTCCCTGCAAAAGCGCTGTGAGCTCCCTCCTCCCTCTGCCACGCTGGGGAAATGCCCTTTGTAATGCTCCCAGCTTTTGTTTTTTGCATGAGCTGTGTTGGGGTGAGCTTGGCGAGGCTGCCAGAACATCATGAATAAGTTAGGAGGGAAGCTGTGCTCAGGGTGAGCACGGGCAGGGAAAGCAGGCTTGGTGCTCAAGCTGCCTCCAGAGTGCCTTGTAGTGGCATTTTATGCCCCTTTTCCATTTACACCCTTATTAACCCCAGATTTCTTCATGAGTCTTCACTGGTCTTGTGTCTCCCCAGCCATGGCTGGTTTCAAACAGAATCTGCAAATTTTGGTGCCCTATCCAGGTATTTCAATGCCTAAGACATTTCTTGCTTCAAACAAAACGTCCTCAAGGCACAGAGTTCATGACAGAGTTTTGTGTCTCCTGACGCCTCTGCCATCTCAGCATGCCCTGAAGGCTCCTCCTGAAGGCTCTGGTTTTCTCACTACAAGAGAGAAATGTTGAAAAAGGTAGAGGGGACAGCGTGGTCATCCACTGCCACCAAATACACGTGGCCCTGTGGTTATTTTTGTTTCTTAAGTGATTTTCCCAGGAGATGCAAAATCTGTGAGGTTGAGCTGAAATTTCTCTCTTTGCTCTCTCTAAAACCATCCTTGCAGAAAAATTGGCCTAATGAGGAGCACCTTTCTCTTCCTGAGAACATCTCAGCTCCCCTTTGAGCAGCTGCTGGTGCTTTTTGATTTCGGAAGGCCAAGAGTTCTCAGTCTCAGGGGTGTCTCTGTGTCAGTGAGGACAGCCACACTTTCCTCTGCTCTCAGTCTCTGATGCATCAGCCAGATATTTTTTGTCTCTTTTGCAGTTTATCCCATTCTCCCTCTGTCTTTGAGCCCCTTGTCACCACGATTTCATTCATGCTGTCCCCAGAGGGTCATTGCCAGTCACCTCTCTGCAGTTATTTCTGCACAGTTGGGGCTTTGTAATGAAAAACAAAACTCTCGATCTGCTTCGTTCCCAGAGCTGCTGGATTAGTTCCTGGTTTCTTCCTTGGCTTCATTTCAAACCACAGCAGGTCAAGGAAGGAGGTAGATCAATGTCCTCTCCAAAATGTGACCTGCTCCATATTAGGAGGACTTTTCTGACCCCACACTGTTACATCAGGATTTGTTGTAGGGTCAGGCAGCAGAGCCCTGCTCCGTTGTATGGAGATGTGGGACTGGAAAGGGCATTTTGGGTCAAATCTCTGTCCCTGCCACCTCATCCCCTTGTACGGTTCTGATTGCAAACCTTGCAGGCTCCATCCTCACCTTCCTCTGCTTCTGCTGCTTGCCCAGCCTGAGGGTTCCCCACTGCTGGTGGTGCCACAGGGATGGAGCTGCTGTGTGGGACAGGTGGGATGAGCTGGGCCTAAACTGAGACCCAGGAACTGGACCCAGGAACTGGACCTAAACTGAGACCCAGGAACTGGACCCAGGAACTGGACCCAGGAACTGGACCCAGGAACTGGACCCAGGAACTGGACCTAAACTGAGACCCAGGAACTGGACACAGGAACTGGATCTAAACTGAGACCCAGGAACTGGACACAGGAACTGGACCTAAACTGAGACCCAGGAAGGTGCCTCCTCCACCAGATGTTGTCCCTGCTGGAGCCCAGAGGTGACATCCTAGGGCTGGGCCAAAGGCACTTTTTTATTCAGTGTGGGGAGAGATCACCCCGAAGAAGGAGGGGATTTTCATCTGTCTGCACAAAGCTGGGGAGGTCAGGATCCCCAAAAGCTGCTTTGTGCAAGGTGTCTGTGGGATGCAGCTGCTCCTTTAGTCCCAGCCTGGAGTGGGGGTGCAGCCATGGCCCCAAAGCCACAGGTGTGACAGAATCATTGTCCCAGAGACATTTGGGTTGGAAAAGACCTCCAAGGTCATCAAGTCCATCCTGTGACCACCTTTTCAACTAAAGCAGAGCACTGAGTGCCTCTTCCAGTGGTTCCTTGGACACCTCTAGGCATGGGGACTCCAGCACCTCCTTGTGCAGCCAATCCCAGTGTTTGCCAACCCTTTCCATGAAGACATTCCTCCTGATGTTCAACCTGAGCCTCTCCTGTTTTCTGTGCTGGGAAGTGACTCCAGCTTTGAAGTGATGCTTAAAAATTGCCTCTCCCGTGGTTTTTTTGTGAAGAGCAACAAAAACCGTGCATCAAGCCTGTCTTTTCTATAACTGCTTCCACCAGGAATACTTGACAGAAATGTGTTCTCACATCACACAGGGCAGCCAAATTTGATGAAGGGATTTATTAGCAGACAGTACAAAATGTGCTCCTGCTTCTGCCTCCTCTGATTTCGTGGTGCAGAACAGGGTTAGTTTTGCCTTTTTCTTTAGTTTTGGGTTCTAAGTGCTCCTCTGGTGGCTGCTTTTTGTTCTGCTCGGTGTCCTGGGGGAGCTGAGTCAGCACAGAGCACCCAGCCCCTGCTCAGAGGAATTTGCACTGGTTTTGTTTGTTATTTTGAGTACAGCCAGTTCTGCTTTGCCTTTAATAGACAAGCAGGAAATATCTCTTGGTCTTCTCAGATAGCTGAGTCCATGCTTGGAGGAGAGGGGAGGCTCATAGGAAACTGGTTTTTGAGTGATTAGCAAACAGAACATGATTTTGTTGCAAATGTAGCTCTTGCTACCCGAGGTGTCAAATACTCTGAGTAATGATCATGTTTTAAATATAGTTTATAACTTTCTTCTCGTGCATACACCGCCTACTGTATCTGCATGGTGGAATTTACACCCAGGGTGGCTGTGTATAGATGATGTCTCTGTATAATTACACCTCCAGAGGAAGAGAGAGATCTGTCCCTGTTTATTTTTAAGTATTATCTATATCTGTGTATCTAAAGAGAGAGGGTTTTACGCAGATGGAATCTCTTCCAGGTCACATTTCAATAATAATTACAGCCTAATGATGCTGTGGCTATTTTATTTTATCTTGTATTATTTTAGCTGCTTCTAATAACTGCTAATTTCCCAGGCACAAAGGTCACGGCGCAGATGAGAATAAACACGTCGTAAACTGGTTGTAGTAAATAAATCCACTCCTCAGAAACCGTGGTACTGAGCACAGTAAGAGTGCAAGGACTGGGAAAACAGCCTTGCCACTCATCTTCTGCCTGCATTAATGGCAGTTGTGTCATGAAGATCAGACTGTGGTAATTGATTGGAGTGTCCTTGATGTGGGGATAAACTCTTAGTAAGTTTTGTGTAGCTACAGGACCCTTTTTACACCACCTGACCTAAAGTTATTCACTGGTTACACCTCCACCAACCCTTCAGCCTGGATTTGTAAAGCTCCATCAGCTATCCCCTTGCTCCTTGCTGTTGTGTTTGGGTGTTATGTGTCTGCTGAGATTTTCCTGAATTTATTTCCTGCGCTGGGGAAAAAATCAATCTGCTCCCTGTGCCATAAAATATCATCTCTGATTGCTTTTGGAGATAGGAGATAAGCTTTGGAGAGACTCAGTACCACCAAAATCTTACCCTGAATCTTGTGACTGGGTGAGTTGCTTCAGTTTTATTTTTTTGGACTCCTGGTTGAAGAAAATTTGATGGGCCACAGGGGGCTGGGGCTGAGTGGCTGCCTGGTGTAAGGAAATCACCAGAGAATCCCAGAATGGTTTGGGTTGGAAGGGACCTTAAAGATCATCCAATTCCACTCCCTGCCATGGGCAGGGACACCTTCCAGTGTCCCAGAGTGCTCCCAAACCCTGGCCAGGCTGGCCTTGGACACTGCCAGGGATCCAGGGGCAGCTTCTCTGGGCACCCTGCTCAGGAAATTCAGGAACAACCTTTGATCAACACTGCCAGGGATAGAGCTTGTGGAGGGTGATGAGCTGCTGGCTGTGCCAAGGATTAACCAGAGAGGGAAGGTAATCCCGAGGCAACAGGTGGGATATGTTGAATTTGCAGGATAGAGAGCCCATCCCAGAGTGAGGGGTTGAGCTGCTGAGGTACCAATGCCTTCACACAGAGCAGTTTATTTTGGATGTGTATCTGAGCTGTGTGAAGCAGTCATGATTTTTTTTTTTTTTTTAGCTGAAAGGGTAGAATCCAGGTCCTGCTGAAATTGCTGTCAGAGTGAACAGCCCTGGGGATGTCTGCAGGAATTCTGTGGAAGTGGAATGAAGCATCTTTTGTGGAGAGAATGCTTGTGGGAGGAGGGGAATGGATCGTTCTCACCTGCTCCCATCCTGCTTTCTGCACCGCTGCTCACGTCTCAGTTATCTCCACCACGGTGTTGTTTTTTCCCTCCCCCTTCCTCCTCCTCTCCACCAACTGTGCTGGCTCTGGAGGAGATAAAGCACGGCCTGACACATTTCTGTCTGCAGCTCTCCTCCTGCATGGCTGGGCTTCTCACACCTGCCTGCTGGGAGGTGGGAACAGCTTCGCTGGGCTGCTGCCACACCATCCCGAGGTGGAATGTTGATGTGAGACAGGGAACAGACTGCATCCCTTGTACTGAGGCAGGAAAAGCCTAAATGTTTCAGGGGCTGGTCCATTGAGGGTAAATGTTTCTGCAGGTCAGGTGTTGGACCAAGATGGGGAAGCTCTGAGCTTGTCTGTGCCCCACAACTCTGATCAAACTCTGTCGTGCTTGAGCCTTCAATATCCCACCCAAACCATTCCATGACTCTTTGTTTCTGTCTCCTCACCTGGCTGGGGTGATAGGGTGGGTTTGGGGTGGCTGGAGGTCTCTTTGGGCAGCAGCAGCCTCTCCCTCTTCTCACACACCTCTGTCATTTCAAGCAATACCTTCACTCACCATCTGAAGGGATTTTTTGCATCCAGGGAACCTCCTGGACATGTCCTGGCTATGCTGGGGGCTTCCAGCAGGTGAGAGGTGATGTTGCAGGAGCTCCTGAGGATCCCTTGGCTCCTTTCCCATAGTTTGGGAACACCAGAGAGCAGGGAGTGAGTGACAGGCAGTGCTGTGTGAGCACCCTGTGCTTGCACTGCTGTTTTCCATTGATAATTCATCCCGGGATCAGCATTCACAATTAATTCAATTAAAGGGGCCTCATCACTCATTTATGAGGCAGAGAAGCTTATAAAGGGCTGTGCACAGAGAACACCTCTTTGTGTGCTAAGGATGGAGTTGTTTTAGCTGGGTGCTGTTCTTGGGGTGTCTCTGGTCTGTGGTGGGGGACTGAGATCCAGAAATGTTGATGAGAGGAGGAATATTGTTTACATAAATTGTCCTTGAGTGAGAATTCTCTCAAGAAATCTTCTCATGAGAAGGAAATCAGCTACTGACAGGCTGAAAACTTTACAGACTCAAAAAATCAGACCCACATCAGACTGAGCATCTTCTGGGATGGGGAGGGCCTGAGTAGTGACATAGGTCAGGGAAGCCTGACCTAACACTGAGCTGTGCTTTTGGCATGATTTGTGAGGTTTTGGGTCAAATCTAACCCCTTTTAGTGGAGCAGTGCAGTGCAGGGATCCCTCCTGGGGGTGCACGGGCATATCTGTCTCTGGAATCCCCAGTTCAGCCCTTCTAACTTTCATAATAGCCCCACATTTTGTATGTTTTCCTCTCCAGCTCTGTGATGAGAACCCTTTTTGTGGTTTTCTCACAGGATTAGATCCTGCCTCTCACAGATTTTAGCTCTCTGTCCCTGTCCTCACTTGCATCCTGCCCCTCAGACCCTTTGTCCTCTCCAGGCAAAGCTGGAGATGATCATTACAAGAGCTCTTCTCTCTCTTCTTCCACATCCATGTTGAGTTCTGTCATCAGGGAGAGACTTTTCCAGCTGAGGATTTGGGCTCACACCAGAGATCAGCTGGAACACTGGTCTTCAGCTTTCCAAATTCTGGCTCACAATCTTTCTCTTGGAATGAGCTGGGAAGGGAGGGAAACGCTCAGCTTTTGCACCCAGGTGAGGCTGGATTTTTTTTTGAGATTTGGGAAATTTGCCTGACAGTGCAAAGCTGTTGTATAAAAGGTGATTACTCCACCCCTGATGCCCTTGGGAACTGGGTAAACACTCCTGGTAAGTCAAAGTCCACCAAATGTCAACAGGATTGTGTCACCTAATGGGCAAAACTACCTGTGGAATGATTTCTGAGTGACTTTTTCAAATTGCTTTTCTTCCTTTTATTGTGGCTGGTTCCCCATCACCACCACAGCTCCACACCATCTCCAGGACAATGAGGATGGAGCACCTTGCTGTGCCCAGCTCAGGGTGGCAGCTGCTGGCACCCCACACTTCCTAGAAGTGACTTGACAGGGAGCTGTTCCCAGACTCTGTCCTTTTCCTTCCTTATTTCTGAGCAAAAACATAATTTTGACAGGCCAGTGATGCAGAAAATAACTTGCTGCTCTCCAACTGTTGCATCCCTTGACCCCAATTAGAATGTGGTGCATGTAGAAGTGTCAGCTTCTTGCTTTCTCTCCTCTCCCTGTCTCCCTGACCAAAATTCCCATTACAAAGATGACACCTGAGTGCTTCACAGGGTGGAAAGCACCACTGGCCAAAGAGAGAATCCGAGTGGATGTGAAGTCCAGCTCCTCTGGGGGTTTTCTGACCTTGGTTTCAGGCCAAGGAGCAGGAAAACTGTCAGGAAGGGGCACGG
Source organism: Cettia cetti (assembly GCA_013401135.1). Lineage (NCBI taxonomy): Eukaryota > Metazoa > Chordata > Aves > Passeriformes > Sylviidae > Cettia > Cettia cetti. The sequence continues at coordinate 73,735 of VZUI01022413.1, forward strand.
TGGTGTTTGTTGATGGTTGGACTGGATGATCTTAGAGGTCTTTTCCAACTGTAATGATTTTAGGATTGAATAAGACATTCCAAGCTGTGGGAATATTTCCCCTTCACCTGCCTTTATACCCATGGACCTATAGGATTGGCTTATACATTGAAATGTAAAGTCTCAAGGCTGAAGCCTTGAAGTTGTGGCTGCCCCATCCCTAGGAGTGTCCAAGGCCAGGCTGGAGGGTGCTCTGAGCACTCTGGGATGGGGAAATGTCTCCCTGCCCATGGCAGGGGGTGGAACTGGGTGAGCTTGAATTTCCTTTCCAACCCAAACCATCCTGGGATGATTCCATGATAAATCTCTGTGTTCCTTGCAGACCTCCAGCTTGGGATCAGAGCTTTTCTTCTCCACAGCTGGTGCCCTAAAGGCTGTGAAGGATGAGTGATAGTGTCCCTGGAAGGGGAGTGAGGCCGTGTCACTACAGGACACGAAATGAACGACACACACACCGCCAAGTCCTCAGGGCAAAAGGAGAGCGTTTATTTCTTGACCTGGATTTATATAGATTTTGGACAATGACCAGGGATTGGAGGATGAAGGTTGCCACCTCTCCAACCACACTGGTCAAGCTAGAAGTTCATCAAATTTCTCTTCCCCAAGAGAGGAATGTCAACGAGACAGTTACAATAACATTACTTGGTTTACATGAAAATCTGTGAGAAATTCCACTACAAAAATGTAAATATCAGAAGGCTGAAAAGAACAGGGCGACAAGGTAGCCCGTGGATCAGTGGGATTTCAGTGGGATTCAGGACCACCCAAAACTCCTCCTGTTCTTTCACCACCCCATGACCCTGCCCTTCACATCGAGGACCCATTGGGCAGCTCCCTCAGGTTCTCCTGCCAGCTTGGCATGAACCTTGAGGCCAGGAGAGCAGAGAGCAGGGCTGGGTCTGTGCCTGAGCTGGGTCTGCCTTCTCCCCCCACAGCTCTGAGAGCTGAGCTGTTGGGATTGGACCTTGGGCACGTTTCACCCAAGGCACAGCCTCTCCTCATGTTATCTGCCTGCCTGATGCAAGGGGATGGCAGCAGGGCAGACTTCCAGGCTGTGACTCATCCAGACTTTTCCCACTGCTGCTGTAATTCAAGTGGAAATCTCAGAAGATGGTGAAACCTTCAGGCATGTGAAAGATGCCAGGATTTAAGTGCATATGAATGAATCCAGGGCTCATTTTTGAACTTGGAAAACCAGGGTAGGCCTGCTGCGATCTCATTGCCTCTGCCTGCTGCCATGGAGCGACAGAACAAGGGGGAATGGCTTGCAGCTGGGAGAGAAAATGTTTAGATTGGATATTAGGGGGAAAATCATTATTGAAAGGGTGGTGAGGCCCTGGCAGAGGTTTCCCAGAGAAGCTGTGGCTGTCCCTGGATCCCTGGAAGAGTCCAAGGCCAGGCTGGACAGAGCTTGGAGCACCCTGGGACAGTGGAAGTTGTCCCTGCCCGTGGCAGAGGGTGGAATGAAATGATCCTTCAAGTCCCTTCTAAGCCAAACCATTCTGTGATCTTAATGGACTTGATCTTAAATGTCTTTTCTGACCTAAATGATTCTGTGTTTTTAGCCTGGTAAAGCTGAGGACCAGCACAGGGACACTGCTGAGCATGCAGAGCACGATGATCCATCAAAGCTCCTGCCTTCCATGTGGGATTTCCCTCCCTGCTGGGTGTCCTGGGACCTCCTGTAACCACTGAGGATGGTCCTGGCTGTGACTTTCCCTCCCTATCAGGCCATCAGGATTCACCAGCACGCTCTGGACACTCCTGCTGGATCCCTCTGACACACTGTGGCCTTTTTAGGCAGAGACTGAGTTGAAGGTGGAACATCCTCCTGCCATGGGGTGATGGAGCTCGTTGCAAGGGTCAGTGCATCCAAGTCCTGCTCCTGACAGGGAGTTTCTAACCAGGCTGCTCATCCTGACATTCCCTACAGCCTGGGGCACAGGGAGGGTCCATCCCCCATGACTGGCTCTTGGCTGTCCCTCACAGGTCCTTGCTTGGAGGTGAGGGAAGAGTTCCAGAAACCCTCCAGTACTGCAGCAAGGAAGATCCTGCTGGCTGGAAACCCCGTGAAGAAAATCCAAGCTGTGATCAGAAAGCTGTTACATCAGTATTTTGATTTGAAATAACTGGAGCTATAACTCATGCCAAAAAAAAAAAAAAAAAAAAAAAAAAAAAAAAAAAAAAAAAAAAAAAAAGAAAGCAAACCCCAAACCATAAACACCTTTTTTTGGCCCTGCAGCAGCTCTTTTGTCCACTGAACAACTGCAGCTTCTGAATGAACAGAGCCCTCTCTTTCCTTTGTTCCTGCTGTATGAGAAGCAGGTGATGCCAAGGTGTTTCAGAGTCTCATCTCCAAGGAGGTCTTTAATCTGAAGGAATCATGTAATCTGTGAGTGACAGGAGTAATTGTGACACTGATTGAGCTGTGGTGGCTCCACTCAGAAGATTTTTGTCTCTGCACTTGGGATGAGTGGCAGATAAAAGATCTGCTTCCTAATTTGTGCTGTGAGAGAAGGAGAAATGATGTGGGAGGGAAGAGCTGAGGCCTCTGAACGGATCAATCCCTTCATTCATCTCCTCCTGCACTCTGTGTTGGGATGATGAGGACTGCTCCTCTTGGAAGGACCATTCCAGCTGAGGAACAATGCTGGCATGAAGAAAGTTCAGAAACTCCCCCTTTTTTGACCATTTTCCCCAGAGGATGAAAAAAACCTGTTCTGTCCAACACTGCTGTCAGCAACCCCTGCCTTGGCTCTCTGGCTGGAGAGCTCAGAACGAGGTGAAAAATTGTAGTAATGTTTATTTTACTGAAGATAAGCTTTAAGCTGAATGTATTATGGTGTTTTGGCTGACAGCAATCAGGGATATATTTTTTTCCCCCAAAAATAAGAAAATAGCTGCCCAATCTCCAGATTCATTTTAACCTGAAAAATGTTGGTGGCTTGACAACAGTTTGAAAAAGGATTTCTGGATGAAAACCTAATGAATGGCTCAAAAGTTGATTAAGAAGGAGGGGAGATGCTAAGTCAAAGTTTTCTAGCTGGAAATAGTGATTTATTATCCAGCTATCTTTACAAATGACAAAATAACTAATTAGATACAATCCATAATCAGAACTTAAAGCTGCCACGGGTGGAAGATGGAAGGTTTTATGAACAATTCATAGTCTCAAATTCTGATTTAAATGTGGCATGGTGTGTGTTGAGAGTCAGTCAAACACACTGAGGTGCTGGGAAAGGCTTAATAAGATTCTACAGTTCTGACCCCCTGTAGATTTTTTTCTGATGCAGGATTTGAAAAGGGCGTTTTGGAAAGATGTTTTATATGGTAGTAGTCTTTTCCCATAAAACACCAGCCATAATAATTATTTTTATGCAGAACCTGAGGCACAGAGAGATTAAATGACTTTGCCAAGGTCAGACAGAGAGTCAGAGGCAGAACCAGGGAATGAAGGCGAGTTTTGATCCAGGGGCTGTGGCACATTCTCAAGTAGCCCTCATTCAGGTCTCCAGGGCTGGATGCATTCAACCTTTCTGGCTCTGATGTCCCAGCATCTCCTATCTCAGTTAGGAGGATTTCCACCCTGGAAAGTGGATAATCTCCACCATTTTTTGATTGATCTTTGGAATCAGCATGACCTTCATGGAGCCATTGATGAACATGTTGTCCTTGTGGGTGAACTCCCTGGGGGTTGTTGTGGTGATGAAAAGCTTCTTCAGTGGCCTCTCAGTGCTCAAGGGGGACTTATAAAAAGGGAGAGAGGGATTTTCTTCATGGGCAGAGGGTGATAGAACAGAGGGGAGTGGTTTCATACTGGCAGAGGGCAGCTTTGGAGTAGATGTTAGGAAGAAATTCTCTTTTCAGAGGGTGGTGAGGGCCTGGAAAAGTTTCTCAGAGAAGTTGTGGATGTCCCATCCCTGGAAGTGTCCAAGGCCAGGTTGGATGGGGATTGGAGCAGCCTGAGAGAGTGGAAGGTGTCCCTGCCCATGCCAGGGATTGGAACTGGATGATCTTTAAGGTTCCTTACGACCCAAACCATTCTGTGATTCTTATTTGGCTGTGCTGTCACACAATAACCAACGTGGAAGCTGTGGGAAGGGATCAGGCAGAGACTTTCCTGCAAGGCTCTCTACTGATAAAAGACCTGTCCTTGATTTCAACTCCCCACTGGATGATGCTCAAAGCCTTCCCTGGGGACCACCTGGAGACTGGGACCCCTGAGGTGCTGCCACATTGCTGCCCGTAAGGACATGTGCAGTGGTGAATCTTGCATTGCTCCTGCTGCTGGCCAGTGCTGGGGAGGGATTTGCATTCTGGCCTTTTTGCAAATCTTTCTGCTCAGCCAAGTTCAGCTGCACCAGCTCCCAGGGGACACATGAACCGTAGCAGTTGTTCGCTCGCTCGGTGAAGTGGGAGAAGTCAACTGCATTCCTCTCTGGACATTGTTTGTGTCTCCAGATATCTCCTCGTGAATTATTAGCTATGGAAAAGACTTATTGCCAAGATACTGGGCTTAGTTTAGTCTCCTGGTCACTGCAGGTTTCTTTCCAAATATATTTTGTTCTAAGTGGCTCGAATGCTGCTCCTCCTGACGTTTCCTCCCGGCCTCTCCCCTGCAGTCTGGTGGTTCTTGCTGTCAGGAAGTTATCCCTCATGCTCAGGCTACTTCTTATCAGTCTGTCACTTTTTCAACTCATTGGGCTAATAGTTCTCCCAGTACAAGAGCTGTCTCTGTGTCCTTTTGCCCTGGTCTCCCCAGGGGAGCCTCTTCTTGCACTAAAAGAGGGTCAGACTCCATGACTTTACAGGTCTTTTTCTGCCCTTGTGCTCTGGCTTCTTGGGGTCTCAAAGATTCTGGATCTGACCTGCAGTGAACTCTGCCAGAGTGAGCAAAAGAATCGATTTTATACAACAGAATTGTGGACGTTTAGGTTGCAAAAAAACCCTCTAAGATCATCAAGTCCAATCATTCCTTCAACACTGCCAAGGCCACCACTACACAGCGTCCCCAAGTGCCACATCCTCACAGCTTTTAAATCCCTCCAGGGATGGGGACTCCACCTCTGCCCTGGCCAGCCTGTTCCCAGGCTTGACAACTCTTTCCACGATTTTTTTTTTCCCTAGTATCCAACCTCAACCTTGCCTGGTGCAACTTGAGGCCATTTCCTCAAGAAAGAAACAAAGATGTGGGAGTTCATAAATCCCAGGGGTTTAGACATTCTCATAAACATGAGAATTGTGTCCATGAAGGGGTGAAATGGTCTTTTCTCTCCTGGATGGACATTATTTTGGGAGGCTTTTGGGAAAACCTGAGTTATTCCAGCACTGAAACTGTTTCTCAGATTTGCAGCTGGAATTTCTAAGGATGTGAAGAAACAGGGAAGAAAAGGCGGGAAAAAAAACAACACAAGAAAAATTATTTTTGATGCTCACCCTAGGAACCAGGAAAGGGCTGAAGGCCCTTTCTCCTCATGGATTAAGTTCAGGGCTGGGACACCACTGAAATCTTCCAGACACCCCATCCATTTAGGGCTCACAGAGGCAGCTATTCCCTCTTGGCTCCAGATGTGCACAGATGTTGAGCAGAGCCTTGCCCTGCTGTGCACCATCACTTGGCATCAGCAGCACTCTCCTGCATCCCCAGTCTCCTCTCTGGAGGACACCTCAGCAGCCAAGCAGCTGGACTGGAGAGGAGAGCAGCAGTGCTCAGTGCTGATTAAGCACTAATGTAATTAATAGCCTCTTACCATCCTTACATTACCAACAACGTCAGCGTGTCAGTAACTATTTACAATATAACTTACACAAATGTCATTTTGCTACGCTGAGCACTTCATATTTTGCAATTCTCTGCCACAGTAATAAAATCAGTCAGCCAGTCGGAAGGGAAACACACCCAGGAGATATCATTATTAATGGCACTGGGCCAGGCTTTCCACGAGCTGTGTGGGAGGCAGAGAGGAGCTCATTCCTGCACTGAGATGCCCTCAGGTCTCTGCACGGGATCACTTTGAGTCCAGCTGGGTGAGGGCTGGGTTATCCAGGCAGCAAAGTTTGGAAGGGTTTGTCAATTATCCCCTCGTTGTTAAAATCAGCCCAGTGTGTTATCCAGGGCTCTGCCCAATTCGGTTTTTAAGGTCTCAAATAATTTCACTTGTCCTGAATTGATTGTTTCGTGCAATAAAAGATCTTTCCCTGTGCTTCCTGCTTAACATCCTGAACCCTGGGCATCCCAAGGCCCCTTTGCACCATGAGCTGGGGATTCTGCACTGGTAATGAGTGCAGGTGGCTTTGATGTCCTGGTGCTTTGTTTTAAACTCATAAATTAGTAGGTGGGTTGGATCTTGGCATCCCTAATTGGTCATTTGCAGGGATAGATGATCTCTGACATTGCAGTTCATTTTGGCCTTGCAGCTCTTAGAGGGCTTAGAAAAAGGGGGGGAAGTGGCTTTATCCACAGGCAGAGGGAGAAGAGTTTTAAACTAAGAGGAGAGATTGAGATCAGTTGTTAGGAGGAAATTCTTCTCTTTGAGGGTGGGCAGGCCCTGGAATGGGGTGGACAGAGAAGCTGTGGCTGCCCCTGGATCCCTGGAAGTGTCCAAGGCCAGGCTGGATGGGCTTGGAGCAACCTGGGACAGTGGAAGGTGTCCCTGCCCATGGAGATGGGGTTGGAACTGGGTGATGTTTAAGATCCCTTCCAACCCAAACCATTCTGGAATTCTTTGATTCACACGGGTGTGAAGACACTTAATTACTGAAGGTGCCCAAATCTCATTGTTTTAAGGTAGAATATACTGAAATATCCTAAAAATCTTCCATCAGAATGCAGCACCCAGTGACAGCAGTGCAAAAATCCCTGCTGATTTCCCGGGAGCTGCACAGATCCCAAAAGGACTTTTTTTACATCCTGTTGTCTTCTGTGATGAGAAGAAAGACTTCTCAAGGTGTCAACTTTACATGGGTGGTTCTGTTGGCATTGATCTTCCAGAAAGGCCCAGCTTTGCAAACTGGGATCAAATAATTTCCTGCTGCTGTCCCTCTATTTTCCTCTGCAAGATCCTAAACCTCTCTGTGCAAGTCTGCCACATCAGGATCCAGGAGTGTTTGTGAAGGTGTGTGAGACCCATTATAATGGGTCTCTATGCAGGCAAAGAATGTGAATTTGAAGATATTTTGCTGTGGTTTCAGATCTAACAGCAGCCTTGACAAATTCCCCTTTGTCTGTTAAAAAGAAAAAAGGAAAAAAAACACATAGGAAAAAAAAATTCCCATCACTTGATGGATTAAATAGTGCATTGACTGCCTAGAGCATTGGAGGTCTGGGTGGGATAAAAATGCACATGCCCATCTGGCACACAGCAAATATTGAAATCAGTGGAATTACATGAAATGTCGAATTTTCCCCCTCAATCCCCACTTTTCACTGTCACGTTCTGATTCCAAGGCAAGGCAGTTACAAATTACGTACAGAACAGGGAAATGTGGAGCCTGTGTCAACCAACACAGGTGCCTGAGCTCCTGCGAGCTCTTGAGTTCTTGCAGAAGAACTGATGAGCAGAAGTGGCTGCAGCGAGAAACCTCAAAGGGTTCAAATCAAGCAGAAGTGTCAGTCAAGTATCCCGACAATGCCTGGAAATCAGAGCTGAATTCTCTAGGAAGAGCCGGGGAAAACGATGCCATTTGTTTGCAATTCTAATACAATGAATCAACAGATCACTTGCAAAATGCTCCTAATGAAAATGTGCATAATGGATGTGCTGTTTGTGAGGAGAGAGGGGATCTGGATCCAGGCTTTGCTGCTGAAATTTGAAAATGATTTGGTCAAGCTCAGATGGATCTGACCTATCCATAAAGTCCTGGGAGAGCATGGAAGTGAAAGATCTCGGGTTTTGCTGCTGAAAAGGAGGTTTTGGTAAAGAAGGAGTTGTTATGGAGTGGTTAAGTGTTTGGTAAAAACAGCAAATGTGCATGCAACATATAAAGTCTGAATGGGTTAAAAATCACCTGGAAACTGAGACACTATTCCTCTCTTTCTCTTTCCTGCTGAGAAATCCAGCTTTTAGCACTGTTCAATTTTGTTGTTGTTGGGTTTTGATGGGTTCTTTTTGGGGGTAGAGGGAGGAATTTCCATGAAAATTGGATAGAGGTCAGTTGTTCACTGTCTTTTCTGCTGTAAGAATGAGGGACTTTTGCAGGGAATGAGTCACCTCTGGATGAAAAATTGCAAGTTTTTATTATTTTTAAATTATTGGGTGGTTTTTTTTTCAGTCATATCAAGGAAAAGCAGAACCTATATCCTTCTCCCAGTCAGAAAAAAGCAATTAGAATACCATAGGAAAATAGGTGATATGGGCTGACCTGTGAGGGATCTGAATAAAACTTCTGAGCCAGGTGACCTCAAGGATTACCTGGGATTTGTGCTCTTTTTGGGAATTGTTCTGTGGACAAGGAACAAGCTGGTTCTGAGGGTTACTGGTGATCTGGTCTCTGCTTCTCCTGGAGTCTCACCTGTTCAGGCAGAGGTGGGAGTTACTCAAAAATTTCTGTACTGTAATGTCAGTCCTCGTGGGAGGTTACAAGCATTTCCCTGTGAGTGGAAAGGTGTTCACATCCACAGTGAGGCTGGAAACAGGAGTGTAACAGGACAGAATTCCTGCTGTGCAGTCCATTTGTTCCACAAATTGTGTGGGGAAAAAAACCAAACCAGAATACACTCATGGAAAAAACTGCCAGGGCTGGAATGCTGGAATGCTGGACCATCACACCTTTGCTCATGTTGACTTCAGATCCAAAAGGACTATTGGGTTGTAGAACAACAAATTCCTTGTAGGATTGGCCCAGAGCATCTGTATTTTTCTTTCCTCCACCGTGCAAATATGTGAATTGTGGCATTAAATACAGGCTGGGATGATGGGAATACTCTGCTGCTTTGGCACTGAGAAGCTCCATCGAAGAAGGGCAGGAAATTGGGTTCCCTGACCCTTCTTCCCTCCCTGGGATGATGCCTAAAAGATCAGGACTAATTTGTGTCAGGGCAGATTTTCTGCTAATTATATATTTTTTTTAAATGTAGATTTTTTTTTTTCTCTTTCCTCTTTATTATTTTTTTTTCTTCGTCTCCTTCTCCCACTGCTCTCTGCTTCTCCCATTTTCTCTTTTTCCTAATGCTTCCCTAAAGCAAAACAAGAAGAACTTATGGTAAAACACACTTCTTATTGTCTACACTGAAATTTGTGCTGCTCCAGGTGACCTTTTTTTGTCTGGACTGAGAGAGGTTAAATAAGAGGTAGAGTTGTCTTTTATCTTCACACAGGTGCTTGAAGTGCTGCCTGGTCGAGATCAGTTTTAGGACCAGTCCAACCTGCTGTGTATCCAAAAAGCCAGCAGAACCCTGAGGAAGAGTGGGAAGGTGGAGCAGCTTCATTTTCCCAGTTTCCAGTAGCATGCATGTTGTAAGGAATAGTTCTGAGGGGATTTTTTAAAAAAAAATTTTGGGATTTGCCTCAGTTTTTCATGAGAGGTAGCTGAGGTGTCTCAGCATCCTTTGGAGCATGGAGGTGGCTGCTGTCTCCTGGGAAGATGGAACTGCTCTCTTCCTTTCTTTTCTCCAGGCTTCAAGATGGATGATGCTTTTATGAGCCCTGGGAAGATAAAAGAGATTTGCTGGCCCAGAGAGGAGGCAAGCAGGGAGGAAAGGGTGACTTTAGAGCTGCTTGGAGGGAAACTGGGAAGGCAGGAGTGTGCTTTTAATTGATTGTTTCCATCACTCATGTTTCTGAGAGCATCTGCAAAAGAGAGGAACTGAACTGGATTCCTTGCTGGCTCTTTTCAAGACAGAAAAGCCCTTGACTATTTCATGGGTTTATATGAAGGGTAAACATTGCAGTGAGCTATTTGACAGCAGGACCTGGGTATTGTTATCACCTCTTGTACTCCTTCTACTTTAAATTTACATTTTTATTTAAAGCGATTTTCTCTCCTCCCAGCAGATGGAAAACCTAGAGTTATCTCCAAGGTTATCACTGGCTGTCTCTTCCCAAGGTCTGTGGCAGAGGTAATTGGGGGAGAGTGAAGCAGCAGGGAGAATGTGAAGGGAGCTCAGAACAGGCAACAAACAGCCTCAGATTTAAGTGGGAGGAGAGTCCAATAACCATGAGATGGAGCTTTGCCTTTGGGACAAATAAAGAAGTCTCTCTCTTAAGTCAGATCTTTTTTTGCTCTTTCAGAAAAAGCAAAACCATATCAGCCCTGGGAGAAAGGGACAGCCCAGGCCGTGGTTAATGCTCCAGGTGTGAGGAGGACACAAAGAAGAGCTGCAGATAACTTCTCTCCTATCAGCACTTGAGGAAAACTCATTGCTGATGTCTCTGCTTGGAGGGGTGAAGTCTGTCCTATCACAGACCTGCTGTAACCAGCAGCTCCCTCCTGTCTAGGTGACATGCCAGATGAATAATCTCTTTCAAACACTTGCTTTTACTCATGGGGATTGAAGCTTCCTTTTGAAACATCAAATCCAACAGTGGAATTATGGGTGGTGTACACAGGAGAAATCATCTTTTCTGTCGCTGCTGAATTCCTCAGAAAGGGGGGGAAAAAAGAGGCTCCCAGGAGCAGTTCAACTTTTGTGGAGGCTTGATAAAACCATCTCTGCTTCCTGTTGGTTTTCATTTTCTTTTAACACTCTGTAATAAAGGGAAAGGATTTCCAGGGGCTGTTTCTGGCTAAGGTTCTGCTGGGGATGGCTTTGTGCTCTTTGTGCTTTTTCCCCCCTCTCCTCTGGTCTGCTACATGGCTCTTGCCTTCAAGCCTCCTTCTTTTTTAATTTTTTTATTCCCCTAAGGAGAGATTTTTTTTTTTCTTCTGCAGAGATAAACATGATGACTTTTTCATGAGCATGGAAAAGCTCAGAAGCCCTTGCAAAGCCCCAGCTCTTGTTTGATTTGTCCTTTGGACAAACAAGGCACAGTTCATAACTGTCCGTGGAGGAGAGATTTGATTGATTCCATCAGCAGCATTGCAGGGAGTTATGGTGGATTTGGGCTTTATTTGTCTCTTTGTTTTGTGTTCTATTTATTTTTTTTTTAAAGTGGAAATATATAAGGGAGAATTATTGATTTCATTCTCCCAGAAGTGTTACATTAAACTTGTCTTCCTCAGGTGTAACTGTTTTCTGATTCACTTGACGACCTCTCATCTTTAAGGGAAATTATTTTCCTCCACCATAGTATAAATTACATGTCAGGCTGTTTTTAGGCAGTTTCAGGCTGGTTAGTTCAGAGACAGCACTACAAAAAGGAGGCAAATTAGGTTTTATTGGGGGACAACTTCCTTTCTCTCCCAAGCTGGCTGTTGTGTATCATAATGGAATTTCCGATGCGAAGTTGTGCGTGGCTTGACAGGCCTGGACAAATGTAATATCCCAACAGGATCCAAGGCAGCTTTTCTCTATTATTTACTCTTATTTACTTATTTATTCTGTTTTGAAGTGGAGGTGGCTCTTACTCAATATAAAAACCCCACACTGTGCTGTGTGATAGTGGAGGATTTATTCCTGTTGGGAGTAGAAGGAGCCCCAGTCCACAACAACATCCCAGTCATTCATGTGCTGCACGAGGCATTTCCACAAATGCTTCTCCCTCTCCCCCTTTTCAGTTCCTTTTCCTTTGTGTGAGGCTGGAATAACCCTGGGAAGAGGGTTTCCTCTGGATCTAACCCACACCTTGCTCTTGGGAGCAGAGGAGATGACATGAGAGGATTTTGTGAGGTCTCAGACCTTCACTTGGATGACCCAGCTGAGATCCAGAGCCAGGGCTTGGCCACCAGGCAGTGGGAAGGGCAGAGGAGGGTGACAGAGAAGAGGAAGTCATTGTCCATACCTTGCCAGTGAAGGTTCAAGGCTGAGAGAGCAGAAAAATGGGCAGGTTTGTCATGAATGTGGATTTCAGATGGGAAAACATCCTCTGCCCCTTTCCACCATGTGTTTCCTTCAAGGGGAAAGCAGGAGAAATCCTAAAACTGATCTGCCATCTCCTTAGGTGTCTTTCTGCCCAGTCTGGGTCCAGCTAAAAAGAGTGTCTGGTTGGTAGCCTGTTTTTGGGCCTTCTTTTTTAATTTCCCTGTGCTGACAATGCAGGTGTCCATGAAGACTTGAAAAGTCCATCAATTCTGAAATAAGTTCTGAAAAGTGGATGTAGGCAGGGTTCAGATTTCAGCCCCTGGGCACAAAGGTGTAAAAAGCTTGAAAATTAAATACTTCAGGGTGATAAGGAGCTTACAGCTTGTAGGTAACTGCATCTTTTAAATAATAATTTATGTCTGTGCTTTTAGTCCTGTATTTTTTTTTTTTGTCCTTTTGGTTGTTTCCTCTTCCTCTGTACATCAGTGTCTTACTGGGGATGGAATGAAACCTGAGCTCAAAGGCAGACAGAGAACTGGAGACAGAATATTACTCACCCCTGCTTTACAACTGATTGAATTTGGGAATCCATTTGTGTGACTGTAGGACACAAAATATTTCCTCTGAGTGCCTGAATCTCCATTTCTCACCAGCTGACAAAAATCAAGCAGAACCTGTACTCTCCACCTGGGAGGTCAGAAGGTTTCCAGTAAAGTCTGTGGTGTATGGAAAGGAGGGATGCAGGATCTTCCAGGGCTGGGTGTAGGATCCAGTTAACAAAACTCTGGACAAGCTGTTCTGATTTCAGGGTTTTCTTTGTGCCATTGCCACCAAATTTCTCTGAATCCTTGGCCAAATCCCTTGTCCTGGTTCATCTTTTTAGAGAATGAGGCAGTTCTGATAACCTGCATGTGACAAAGAGGGAATGTTGAGCTCTCCAGGATGCAACAGGATATCCATGCTGAAGGCTTGGATTTCTAACATTGACTAACATAATTTTGGGGTTTTTTACTTAGTTTTGCCAGGGGTTTTGTGGTTTTTTTTCCTCATGAATGTACTGGTCTAACTTTGCAGATGTAACCTAACCCAGTAACCTCAGCCTTGTAGCCATGCATGTACTCTGAGAAATGCTGGAGTGATTATGCATGAACATTAATTAGTCCCCAGCATGGTGGATCATGTTGGGTGTAGGGTATTGGGGGGCAGTAATTCTCTTCCGCTGCTTGGCTTGTGCATGAAACTAGAAAAAAAACCCCACAGCACTTAGAATTTTGTGTTTTCTTTCTGCCTGTTCCCAGGAATTCCTATTTAGATGGAGGTTTTCTCAGTCAGGGACCACTTCCAGCAGCGTGCGGTGCCTGGCACAATGGGACCCCGCTCTTGGTGCTGACCTCAAAATGTTGCCATAATAATAATAATAGTCTGTGGCTTTTGGCACATCACCCATTAATCACAGCAGCTGTCAGGCAAAGCATTAGATGGGAATAGCTCCCTGCAAGAAAAAACAAACACAACAACACCCTGTGGCTCGTGGAGCTTGAATCCAGGCTCTGGAGGGTGCCAGGGAAGGAAGGAAGGGCTAAGCCGTGACATTTCACTCTGATTTGTTAACCTTGGCTGGTGTTCAGCTGCTCAGTGCTCAGAGGGTCCCCAGGGACATCCAGCATTTGAAATATTTACAGTGAGCACAAGCTGGAGTGAAGGTGCACAGAGGCATCAGGGACAGAGCTTGCCACGGGCAAGAGGCGTGCCAGGCATGGGTTGATGTGCTGCTCCTGTGTTTAATGCCTGTGGTGGATTTTTGTCCCCCTGATTTTGTTTTGTGAGGATTTTGAGCACCCAGGATGCCCTGAGGCAGGAGCTTCATGGTTTGACAGGTGGTGTGCAAAGAATTTTTTTTTGCTTCAGGTCCATAGGGTGATTCCTGCTGGAAAAAGCAGGGAGCTTTATCAGGAACTTACCTCAATCCCATGAAATTTGGTGGTCTGATGCCACAGACCACCTGTTTCTGTGCAGGTAAATGTGTTCAAAACCTGCTCTCCAGAGGCATTCCCTGAAAATTGCTTCCCATGTTTATGCTTGAAAAATTCCCTGGTGCTAAACTGGTCCATCTGCAGAAAGCAAACTGGTCCATTAGAACATCTGCAGAGGGCAAACCCAAACAAAACGAGATTACTGTCAATTTGTGTTTATTTGAATTACTGGATAAGTCCTAGTCATGGATCAGGGCTAAACATGTACAAATAATTGATTTTAGGTTCAGTGGCTCAAAGCAAAAATATGGAAAATCTTCTGGTTGACCTAAACCGCTCTTTTTTCCCAGTTTTCTGTTAAAATGAAGGCATAAAAAGCAGCAAGAGAACGCAAAGCTTTAACACAGAACATTGCTGAGTATTTGAACCTTTGAGAAATATTTTCCTCCTCACTTTGACACTTTCTAATTTTTGTCATTTTAAAAAATCTACTAAAAATTCCCTCAAAATGAAATATCAACATCTTTAACACTGCAATTTTACAAGGAAACTTCTCAAACTTTTCCAAGCTATTAAGAAGCATTTTGCTGTGGGTAATGCTTGCCCTGTGTTGAGAAGTCAGCATCTCTGTCCAGTTTTAACTCAGATCCCAGTGTGACAGATGCTATTTGAAGAGTGAGCATGAGGATTTTTAACTGAAGAGTCTGACACTTTCTGCTTGAGGAATTTTTTTTTTTTTTTTTTTTTTTTTTTTTTTTTTTTTTTTTTTTTTTTTGAAGAGGCCAAGGGCATTATGGAGTTTTGATCAGTTGGGTTAAATTTGCACTGTGGAATCTGGGGGGAATTGGGGTGAACTTGGACTGGAAGTTGATTTGAACCCTCTAACCAAGCCCTGCTGTTCTGGAGTTGAATCAGAGCTGAATTTCAACCTTTTCTTCTTGTACTTCTTGGAAATCACACCATTACAGACATGGAAACTGCTGTGAGGCCTCACCTTGGGATTTGGCATCTCACTGGCTCCAGGCAGGAAAGAGCAAAGTGTGTCTGAACCATAGCAGTGGAATAACCAAACCCAAGGTCCCCTGTGTCCAGTGTTGAGGACTGAGCTCTTCACCTCTTCCATGAGTGTGTCCCTGTGTCCTCCACCACAGCAGCTCCCTCTGGACCCTTCCTCGCCAGCCTCTGATGCCTTAAGTTTCAGTTTTCATGTTTTTCATGTTCTGTGCTGCCCAGGGTGCAGTTCTGAGCCTCACAGCCTGTGTCACTCAGCTCTGCACAGAGCAGGGACACAAAACAAATCCTTTTCCTGCTGGAGACCAAGGACAACTTTCAGCCCAAAGCACAAACAAGGGTGGCTGAAGGGAGGAACAAGAAGGATGGGAATTCATAATCTGAAGCTGTAATTGGACAATTAAACATCAAGATGCAAATGGACCAAAACTGATCAAAGTGTGAGACCTCATGACTGGACATCCATTTTGTGACCATTTTTGTGACCATTTTAGTTCACCTTTGGTGCAGCCCTGGCCAGGCTCTTGTCCTGCCCAAGGTGTATCCTTAAAGGCCTTTCAGTAAATATTTGCTTTATTCTCTGGCTCTGTCCAGTCTCTGTTCCTGGTCAGCCTTCCCAAGGCATCCCCTCCACCCTGGTGCATTCCCTACAGGCATCATTGCCACCTGAAGGCTTTTGGGGCAGCTTTGCAAACCACCAATGGCCAAAATTGCTGGTTGAGGAGGCTGTGAAGCTGCTTGGGTTGAGATTTTCCAGGAGGAGAAGTGACAACAAAGGTGGTGGCAGAGGTGAGTGCACCTGGAGCACCCCTGGCACCCCATCCCTGCCACGGGTGAGGTATCAGGCACTTTGGCTCCAGCTCAGGAGTCCCCATGGAACAAAACTCAGCATCACTTCCCAAAGGTGTTCCCTGCCTCTGGAACCCGTGGCCCCACCCATCCCAGTGCAGGTACTCTGGGAAGGGAGCGCAGACCCCAGCAGTGTTTATTGGGAAATGATTAAAACAGGCTTGAGCTGCTGTAGGAACAAGAGGTTGCCATGGAAACAGTCTCTTGATGTGTCCAGGTTTTGAAACCACTTTTCCCTCCTCTCCCGCCCTCAACGCTGCTTCTTTTTCCCTGCTGTTGTTTTGTTGGGGATTTGCTCTCCAAGCGGAGGTGGTGCAGGTGGGCTCTGGGGGCCAGGAAGGTGCTGAGAGGAGCTGCTCCTCCCAGGGAGGGCTGTGAGGGTGGGAGACCCTCCCCACCTGTAGGGACCCTGGGCAGTGGGGTCTGGATGGGCCCTGGAGGGTCACAGTGCAGGGAGAATATCCCAGGGAAACTCTTGTCCCAAAGGCACCCAGCTGGGATGCTCTGGGCCTCTGCAGGGCTCCACCCCACTGGGGTGTTGATCTCAGTAGGGATCAGCTCTTCTCCATCCCCTCACCCCTCTTGGAGTGGTGGCAGTGATGGGAAGCCACCTTTGGAGCAACGGGAAATCAAGCCAGTGGCACAAGGAGGGGTGCTGAGAGACAAAAGAGGAACCCCCTCCTCCTTCCCCACCCCTGCCTGGGCTCCCCACCCTGGGAGAGGAGCTTTCATTTCGCTCCAGTGGATGAAGAGCAGCCCCTCCCTCCCCGTGGTGGTGTCATTATGCAGCTGTGGTGAAGGGCCATTGAAGACCCCTGCAAAGCTTTGAGGAGATTTTTCCTCCTACATCATTCAGCCCCCCCTTTCAAATATGGATTTTTTTTTTTTAATTTTTACCAAGCTCCTGCTTTGTTTTCGTGTTTTCTTCTGAAACACAGAAGCATCTGCATAAAGACAGGCTCCTCCCTGTGTGTTGCTGCTTTTGTCTCTTCCCTGGGAATTCCCGTGGCTCTTTCCAAGTCCATCCTAAGCTCTTCAAATTCTGCATGAAACTCCTCTCTTCAGGAGCTACTGAAGATATGATACATACTGTTATATATTATTTTACTATATTGTGTGAAGGAGTTATTTCAGTGTTTTACTCTATCCAGACTGGGAAACTCTGGACCTGGTGTGGCTTTTCCATTGTGTTCTAAAAGTTCCAAAGATTTTCCTCTACAACTCCCTGGAGGGTGGAGCCAGGTGGGGCCAGGCTCTGCTCCCAGAGAACAAGGGACAGGGTAAGAGGAAATGACTGCAAGTTGAGCCAGGGGAGGTTTAGATTGGATATTTGGGAAAGTTTCTTCACTGAAGGGGTTGTTGAAGCCTGGGAAGTGCTGGAATTGCCATTCCTGGAGGGATTTAAAAGCCTTGTGGATGTGGCAGTTGGGGACAGGTGTCAGTGGTGGCTTTGGCAGTGCTGGGGGAACAGCTGGACTCGATGCTCTTGCAGGGCTTCTCCAACCTAAATGATAGAAAGAGTTCTGAAATCTGAGATAACATTCTGTGGACTTGCTAAAACATATGGCAACTCTGTTAATTTTTGTCAGTTTCTCCTCATTGTCCAGACTTCCTCAGCAGGAAGGAAGTTAATGACGCTGCAGCCCCTCTTTGTGGTTTATTTTATGTATTGGTGTTAAAACCCTCAAAGTAACACAGGCCCAGCCTAAGTGACCTCCCCTGGGCTTCATGGAATCACAGAATGGTTTGAAGGGACCTTAGAGACCATCAAGTTCCAACCTCCTGCCGTGGGCAAGGACACCTCCACCAGAAGCTCCCACAGGCTCTGCTGAGCCATTACAACATCCAGGTGTGCACCTGCCTCGGATCTGAGCTGCTCTCCAAAGGTGCCTTCTGTGGGAAATGGATTTGTGGAGGATTCTCAAAGCCTGACAGGAGGCTCACAGAGTCTCGTGCATCTGTATGCAAACTCTGAGATAAAAATGCTGATTTAGAAAAGCCATGGAATAGGACAGACATTGTTGAGAGAGAAATGGAACTGGAAACAAGTTTCAGATGATCACCTTGCAGACAGACCAGATACTTTGGAGAAATAGAACTATGAAAGGTGCATTGTACCAAACCCACGTGGGGTATTTTAATAGATGAGTGGCTTAGAAGCATTAGCATCATTGTGTGGTAAAAGCTGTTAGGCCAAAAAATGCTCACAAAGTATTGCAATCAGGAAATAGTTTGGCTTCTGATTGTGATGGTGTGAATTGTAACATCTGTGTTGTCTCACCCTTCTCATAAGGCTGAAAATAATGGAATAAAAGTCTTTAAAATGCCTCTCAGTTGCCCCATCTCTGGGTCAGAAAAAGGGCTTTTCTAGCACCTCCTCCCTCTCATTGCCTGATGCAGCAGCAGTGAAAGGTCTCCCAAATTACCTTAAATTCATGTGATGTGAATCCAGTTCTGAACACTCCCTGTGATGATGGATTTCAGAGGAGTTAATTTGGAGACTTCTGTGTTGTTTATCTGCGCAATTCCCCAAGCTTGGGCTGCACTGACTTATTTTAAATGACAAAATGGGTACTTTTGGACAAGGGTCTCTTAATGCTTTGCTTGCCCAGCAAGACCTGTTGATAAGTGGGGAACACCCAGCAACCAAAATTGGAGAAGAAACCTCCAAAAAAGCCCAACCCTTTTGCTCCAAGCTTGTAGGAACTTCCCTACATCCCCATGTTGTGTATTATTTCTCAGATTTTCAAGTTTCAAGCCCTCCCTCGAAGCTTGGACAGTTCCTCACTTTCATGGCATCTTAAAAGGGACCAGAGAGGCCCTGGAGTCCTTCTGCAGGAACGTCTCAATCAAAGGTGTCATGAAAGAGGTTTAATTTCAAAAGCTCTGAATTACACCTCGATCAGGAAGGACGAAGTAATGGTGGAATTGCTGAGCTCAGGAGGTTAAAGAATGAAGGGGAATTCACAGCTAACATCTGTGACACACCGAGGCAGGATGAGAGAGCCTGTGTCCTCAGAGCAGCTATCAAAGGCATTTCCCTGTTCCCATGCTTTTGGGAGGTTTTTAATTACTCTGATGTTCGTTAAGAGTCACTTGTGGCCAAAGAAGTGGAGTCTTAAATTCGAAGATGCTTTTTTTTTTTTTTTTTTTTTTGCTTTGCTCCCAGAAATAACAGCTGAGCAGCAAATCAACCCCAGCCAGGCAAGGAGGATGCAGTGAGCTCAGAGCTGCTCTGAAGCCAGATCAAATATCAGTTCACACAGCAGCCCCTGCCTCCATCCTCCTCCGAGGATGATGACAGGAGGATCTTTGAAATCCTCTGAAGAAAAGCATCCGAGACAGTGCTCTCCTGGGAAAGCTTCTCCTTTCCTGGCCTTCTATTCCCTGCTAGCTCTGATGCCAGAGGTGCCAGGTGGTGAACCTGTAGCGTGGGGAGGGCAGGGGAATTGGAGAAGGGGGATCAGGCAGGTGTTTAGCAAGGCAAGCAGCAGCCATTCAGCGCTGGCATCCCTGGCTTCACCTCCCAGCCACCTGGAGGAACCTGGGCTCTGGTGGTAATTGGGAAAATACTGAACAATGGGGCCACACAGGTGAAATTCCAAGCAGGACTTGGGTGGGAGTGGTGGAGGAGAGTTCAGGTGTGCAACCTGGGTGAGCTACAGCCACACAACCAAATTTCCTTGGAGCAAAACGTCCTTGGAGGAATGGGATTGGGATGGTGCTAGTAGATCTGGGCACAGCTCTGTCCTGGTGTCTCACTGGCAGCTCCTGATCCTCCTGCTGGCACATCAGAGCCTGGCTTAGCTGGGGAATATTGCAGAAACCTCACTGGGGACCTCGAGAGCAGATGAATTCCTTCAGCATCTTCCTCTTGCAGTAGGCTTCACCTGCTGCTCCGATGAGATCCAGGGAGACAGCTGGGCAGGGCTGCAGCCTCCCCCAGCCAGATGAGGCATGGGAGGAAGAAAGATATCCCTTCCTCCCAAGCACAACTGGCTTTTTGGGAGGAATCCTTCCTTGTGGCAGCTGGCAGTGTCCAGCTGCAGAAGGGACCTGTCTCCAGGTACCGTGGTGATGGTGATGATGATGATGGTGAGACAGTCAAGTTAAGGCAAGGACAGAGTGTGATTGTCCCTCCCTCAGGCAGAGCTCAGACTGGGAAAATGCTTTGGATGCGGTGGCCTGTAATTATGTAATTCTTCCTCGTTATCTTTTCTAATTGTTCTCAGGGCTGTTTCCCAAACTGATTGGAAACAATGGCAGATGGGGGTGAAGTGGGAGGCAGACGTGAGCGTGGCAGGCTGCCAGAGCAGTACAGCACTCTCCAGAAAGGGAGAGAGGAAAGGAAAAAGAGAAAAGGAAAAAAAAAAAAAATAATCCACAGTGGAGATTTGGATGCCAGGACCTGAATCGAGGGGACACCTGAACCACTGCCAGGCTGGGAGGAGCTGCCTGGGGATGTCTCATTCAGGCTCATGCATATGCAATTTTCCGTGTTACATTCAAGAAATTCCAAGCCTTTCCCCATCCCTGGCACACCTCTGCTCCCACAGAGCTTTGCTCTTTTTTCCCCAGTGCTCCAGTGATGAGGTTTGAACCCTCACTTTGCAGGGAGAATCTGTGGTCTTCTCCTTCTGGCACTGAGTTGTTTGTTTGCTTGTGTATGGACAAAATAAATTTTAAAAAGAGGGGGTTTTGTTGCATTTGGGGGTGAGTGCAGGGCAGAGGGAGGGCTCTTGGGGGTGTATTGCAGTGAGATTTCCTCTTATTTGGCACAGGTTTCAGGGGAACCCTGGGGTGCAGCTCCCCAGGAGCTCATTTTTGTTACCTTGACTCATTTTCTCTGCTGCTCCTCCCCCACTGCCCTCTCCTTGTGTGGGTGAGGGGTTTTTTTGTTGCAGGGATGTGCATCCCAGAGGTGTTTGGGGATCCAGCAGAGCCCCCTGCTCTCCTCTTTGCAGCATGGTGGGAAGGGGGAGCTCACACTGCTGCTGTAATTTTTGTGCAGAGAAGGCCAGAACAAGCCTGGGTGGAGTTCAGAGCACCAGTTTCCTGTGGCAGGGGGAGAGGACAGATGTCTGTGGGGTCATGGGACATCCCACAGTGGCAGCACCACCACCCCTGTGAGAGCAGGGAGGTGCCCCTACAGAAAACAAACCCTCTTTGTCCATATGGGATCACAGCAGGCTCTGGAGGAGGCTCTGAGCCACCCCTGGGTGCTTTACCTGGATGCTTTACCTGGTGCTGATTTACCTTCCTCATCCCTGCCTCTTGAATGTTTGATTTCTGTCTCAGCCCCCACGTCTGGGCAAGCTGCTGAGGGGGGAAAACAGAATTTATCAGAGCTGGCCTCTCCTCCTCCAAACCCAGAGCTGTTCTGCTGTTTTTCCATCACTGCTGACATCTCTGTGTGCCTGCAGGCTGCTGCTGCCAGCACTGTCCCAGCTGGCCCAGCCTCTCTGGCTTCTCTGCACCATTTTCCAGGATGGAGAAGGGAAATTCTGCCTGAGGTTTGTCCTTGGTGTTGGATTGGAGGTTTCCTCACTGCTGTGGGGTGAGGGGGGTCAGGGAGATGGGGCTGAAAGGAGCAGGAGCCGCAGGTGGGGTGGTTCAGCTCTGGCTTGTGTTGGGATTTGAGGGGTTTGAGCTGTGGTGATCTCCAGCCACCCCTGGGCAGGAGTGGCAGAGAAAGAAGCAGCAGGGAATGGCAGAGAGATGAATCCCAGCTCCCAGCAGCAGTCCCTCCTGTGGGTCTGGACAGCAGAGTTGCTTTTGCATGAACCTGAGCAGGGCAACTTCTGTCAAAGGCTGGAGAAGTTCCCTTTGCTGTCTCCTGAGGGTGTCCTGGGCTTGCTCAGAGCTGGCAGGCACCCAGGTTGATGTCTGGCAGGTGTTTTCCCCAGCAATGCTTCTTTTTGGCTGCACAAATACATGAACTTCTTCCTTTTGCTCAGTAGACTTTTTGCCTCAGAAATTCCCATGATGATACAGCACAGGGAAAAACCCAGTTCCTTCTATCAGTTTTGTATTTGGACATTTTAATTCCATTTTTTTTTTCTCGTGGGATTGTCCTTTTCCTTGCCTTATGAGGCAGAAAGAACAAGAGATCCCTCTATCACTTTTTAATATACCTTTATCTTCCCTCTTCACATTCATCTCCTCTCTGAAATGCACAGTCTGAGAGCTCCTGCTGATCCCTCTTCACCAGCAGAGGTTTGCCATGACCTTGATCAGCCTTGCCACAGCTCCCTGGGCTGTATTTGGGGCAGATCAGTGCCTTTTGGGATGGGTGGCAGTCCCCTGTGCAGTGGCATGTCCGTGGAACTTGGGACAGGATGTCCCATCTCAGCCAAAGAGAAAATCCCACCGAGGCTGGATTGCAGAGGAACATCCCCAGGGGAGTTATTGGTAGATGTTCTACCAGAAAATGTGATGCTGAGGGAGATTTTTTTTCCCACACCTGCCACTAAGGTGGGACCTCAACAGTTCCTGGCACTGGGATGTAGAGGCTGGGGTGGGGATGAGGACTTTGAGAGGAGCAGGTGTGAATGGGGAGGAAATGTCACCTCCTTCCCAGGTGCAAACCTTTCCTCTGGAAGAGGGAAATCATTCTCCCTCCAGCCCCAGGAGTTATTTGTTTGTTTGTTTGTTTCTTTGTTTGTTTATTCCTGTGTGTGTGAGGTGTGTATTTACATCACTTTCACCACACATTTGCAAGTCCTTCTTCCCTCTTTTTGCAGAAACACAACCCCTGGACTGTCGGGAAATACGATCAGAGCAACTCATGTTATTTCAGTGTGTTTTACACAGTTTTTCTTCTATCATTAGTATTTTTCTTTTTTTTTCCCCTCCCTTTCTCTTCCTTTCTTTCCCAGAGTAGAACAAATACAGTGAGACTGGCAGAAAATTGGCAAGCTTCAGCAATCCAGAGGCAGTGATTTTTTTCTAAGTATCTTAATGGAGTCTGTATTTTTTTTTATTGTTTTACCAGCCTCCAGGTTGTTTGAATATTTAAAAACGAGAGAGACAATTCATCAAACTCCCTCCCTTCCTTCTCTTACCAACCCCTTTTAGAAAGTCCATGAACCTGAAAGGACTCTTCTGAGTTATCCTTATTTCAGAAGTCTGCTGAATTGGTCACAGGCATTACTGAAGGAGGTAGAATTATACTCCAGGCTAAGTTTTGGATAAAAACATTTACACCAAAAATTTAAACCAGACTCACCTGCATCAGCACCCTTGCAGCACTCCTGCTCTCCTTCCATCCTTCTCCCTGTTTTTGTTTTTTTTTTTTTTTTCCCTGGAATATTCAGTTTTCCAGTTAAAACTCCTCCAGGTCCTTGCTCTCTGCAGACCTTGTTTCCTTCTGCACAAAGGCAGCAGCACCAAAGTTGTTTTCTCCTCTTGGCCTCAAGTTGTTTTCTCCTCTTGGCCTCAAGTTGTTTTCTCCTCTTGGCCTCAAGCTGTGCCAGGAGAGGTTGGGTATCTGGAGAAATTTCTTCTCCAGGAAGGTTGTCAAGCACTGGGACGGGCTGTCCAGGGTAGTGGTGTCCCCATCCCTGGAGGGATTTGGGATATGGGTCCGTGGCAGTGCTGGGTTCATGGTTGAGCTTGATGGTCTCAGAGGGTTTTCCCAGCCTAGATGATTTTGTGGTTCATTTTCCTGGATTTGTCTGTGTGGGAATGCTCAGCTGATGAGGGGATCTCTGGATCCTGTCATGGTCTCAGGGTTCCTGATCTGAACCATTAAATGAAAATGGTTGTGAGAATGGTCAGTGTCTTGGCTTCTGGTGATAAAAGATCCAGAGAAATTTCCTTCAGAGCTGAGCTGGGAAATGCCAACCTCTCTCTTCCAGCCAAGTTCCTCTGTAGGAACTTGCTTTGGTTCTGTTTACCTGAGTACCCCAGCTGTCTGGTGGGTTTTTTCCCCTCTCTTTTTTTTTTTTTTTTTTTTTTTCAAGAGCAGTGTTTTTGCTTCCTGTTTTTAATGTCTTTTCTTTGGTGAGTCTGAGTCAATAGACTTTTTTTTTTTTTTTTCTTGATGAGTAAACTTTGCCATCTCAGTTTATCCTTGTGAAAGATTTTAACAACCTGCCAAACACTCTCTGCTTTGCTTCTGTGGCTCCAGTCTGATTTCTTGTGGTCTTACAACACCCATGAGCTGCTCTCAACTTCATCCTGTAAATCCATATGGGGATTCCTCAGCCAGTAGTGACTCCCATTTTCTGTGTCTCCCCTACCAAAACTGCTGGAAAATAGGTTTCAACCTTTAAAATGAGCATTCAGAGTTGTCTGTAGGTTTAAGATGATGAGGCAAAATATTCCCTGGGGGCTGTCATTTACCCCTGCTGCTCACTGGGCCTCCTGATGATCCAAAATCCAGGGCAGAGGGTGAGGCTCTTGTTGGAATGAGCTTCCTGATGCTCAGCTCATCTCACAGAAGTGCATTAAGCATTACAGTGTGGACTTAAATAAACAACACAGAGCTCAAAGGGGAATCCTTCATGTGATGAAGATCTATTGAATGACTAATTTGATTTAAAACGTGGCCTCAGAGCCATCCTTCAAGAGGCTCTGTGCCAATATTTCCAAGGAGCCTGGATTTTTCTGTCTCTAACTGCTCTGCACAGGTCAATACTGCCACGAACTCTACAGGAGAGGAGCTGAGCTGTATCCAGGCTGTGGGATGTTCAGCACTACCACAAAATGATAGATTATTCAAGATTGTCAAGTTCTCTGTGGCCTATAGAGCAGGGGTGCAGGGTATCCATCTTTTTGGCTCCTCCTTGGACAACATCAAACCCCTGAATCAAACCCCTGGATTGAGGATCTCCTGAAGCACAGCTCAAATGGGCTGTGACACTGCTGGTGCCATAAGAATGTTGCCAAGGTCCATCACAATCCCTGTCCTTTCATCTTCCAGAGCCACATAAAGCCCTGACAGAAAGATCAGGAACCCTTAAACCTTCCTTACTTTGCCACTTAAACTCCTCTGTTTTGGATGCAGCTCATTGGGAGGCCCACTCAGCTCTGACCCCTGAGGAAGCATTTCCAAGGCAGAAACGCTGCAGGGAAAATCCCAACATGAAGTTGAATTCCTGGAGTTTGTTTTCCAAGTTTGAAAGTGACAACTTGTTGGCCTTGAAGATTTTTCACCAGCGCCGGAACAATCCGGAGGGAGAGATTTTCTTCTTCTTTCTCAGACCATGGGATAATTAGCAGATTTTAATGACTGCTTGAGAAAGCTGGCTAATGAGCTATTAAAAACACCCCTCACCCCCTCTCCCTTACCCAGTCCCTAAATGAAAGCCCCAAAACAGTCGGTCATGGTTCTGACCACGTGCGTCTTAAAGATATTTTTCTTTTCAAGCTAATTGTGGCTGTTTGGTATTATTTGCTGGGGAAAACTCTGATTGGGAATGCAGCAGGATGACAAATGGGCTGTTCTGCTCCCACAGAAGTGTGAAGTACAGCCAGAGCGTGGTGCAGGGATTGTAGAATCCTTTAGGTTGGAAAAGGCCCTTAAGGATGAGTCCAACCATTAATCTAACACTACTACTAACACTAGCTGCTAATTTAGCACTACTTCTGACTCACTCATGAGAAATCCTTGGCTTTCTGCTGCCCTCTCAAAGTCCAAATGTGTCCTGTGAGCCAAATTCCTGCCACGTGGATGCTGATATCATGTGGTAGCACCAGGGCTGGGACCGTTTTGTGCCACGACCTCTTGTTTTTAGAGCCATTTTCACACTTGGTTTAGTGACACCTTGTCAGCCAGGCTGCCTGGCCTTCCTTGGGGTGTTTTCTTCAGAGGACAGGGAGAAATTCTTCTCTGGGAGGGTGGGGAGGCCGTGGCACAGGTTCCCAGAGAAGCTGTGGCTGCCTCATCCCTGGAAGCGTTCAAGGCCAGCTTGGATGGAACTTGGATGGAACTTGGAGCAACCTGGGCTAGTGAAAGGTGTCTCTGCAGATTTTGGAAGATCTTTAAGGACCTTTCCAGCCCAGTTCTGTGGTTCTTTCAGTTGGGGTGAAGGGAGGACACAGCCAGGGTGGTCTGTGCTCCCCACGCGTCGGCCCTGCGTGACTGCGGACACGGCGGGAGATCGCCCTCGGTGCCTCCGTCTGTGCTCCTGGAGACTCTGACAACTGCTCCTGCTCTCTCCAGCGGAGGTGGACAGCTTTTCAGAGCAAAATAGCTCCACGCCCTCTGGCTGTGAACTCTGATGCTTTTCAGCTCAGCTCTCAGCATGTTCTCCCCTCATTAGTGCTCCTTGCCTCTTCTCCGGGGCTGTTTTCCTTCCTCTTCCCTTCTCCCCCGATGTAAAGTGGTTTCAGAGGGACAAGATGTTAGCGTGAGGAGACTGAGGCCCCTTTTTCTTTTTGAGGTGACATCTTCTGCTGTCACTTTCCATTCCCTTCAAGAGCACTGAGGTTGTGCAGCCCATGAAGCTGGGGTGGCAGCTCCTGCTCAGGGGCTGTCGCTCTCCCCATCTGCTCCCGCCACAAATCCTGCCCTGCCACAACAGGGAAAAGCCTCATTCCTGCTTTTGGGGAGATGCTGACCTGTTCCACTCTTACATAAGGACAAAGCACCTCTCTGTGACACAAATCAAAGTATGTGGGCTTTTTTAGGGTTTGTTCATGCCTGAGTCCATCTCCTCCAGCCCTGGCATCAGCTGCAGAGAGGCTCCACGTTTGCTCCTTCCTTTGGTGTTGGTGAGCATGAGCTCACCTGGAGTAGCTGGCGTCACCCCAGTGACTTTTCACGGGGTAGTTTGGGTGTTGCTTCTCCCCAGGTCCCATTCAGCAAACAAGAAACGTGGAGAAATGCAGTCCTCCTACGTGGCTGATTTCCTTTTCCAGCCCCTCATGTGCAGCTCTCTGATCTCACAGTCTGTTGTTATGGAAATAATACAATTACAGTCACTGTGAGTAACGAGGAAACACAGTCTGCCAGAGGGAAGAAAAGGAAAGCATTTTTCCAAGGTTTCCTTAAGTATTTTGTGAGAGGAAGAGGAGAGAGAGACACAGGTGCCACGGGACACACCTGTATTGGTTTCTAGCTCTTTCCCCCAAGCATTCACATAATTTTTTTTCTCTTTTGTAGATAATGACCAAACCTTGGTCAGTGTGTTCATTGCTGCTCGCTGCTTGGCTAATTAATACTTCTTAATCAAGCCAGCAGAGGTGGACAGCTTTTCAAAGCAGGTCCCCAGCCTGCAGCTGTGGGCTCTGATGCTTTTCAGCTTTGGCTCCTGATGTATTTCTTCTCTTTATTAGTGCTCCCTCAGTCTTCAGGGGGCTGGTGGCACCTCCTGCTATCATCCTTCCCTTGCACTTCCATCCTTCCCTTGCACTTCCATCCTTCCCTTGCATTTCCATCCTTCCCTTCCATTTCCATCCCTCCCTTTCACATCCATCCTTCCCTTTCATTTCCATCCTCTCCTTCCCTTTCCATCCTTCCATTTCACTTCCATCCTCTCCTTCCATTTCCATCCTCCCCCTGCACTTCCATCCTCCCCTTCTTCACCACTGCTTCCATCAGCTGCTCTCACAGGCACCTGCTCCTAAGCTGGCTCCTGTCACAGAGTTTCCAGCTGTCCACTCTTGCAAACCTCTGGAATTTCTTCTTTCAGACCATGGCAGCAAGACCATGGTGAGGTGAAGATTGATTGAGCAGCCTTGTGGAGCCCAGGTGCTGCTGACTTTTCCAGTGACTTTTCCACTTCAGACACTGTTGCACTTGCAAGGACAGTGTAAAAAGAGATGTGAAACAACGAGGGATGAGGCAGAGAGGAGGAGATGGAGACTCTGTTTGAGTGTTGGTTTTCAAGTCTGTAGGATTTAGGGAAAAAATATTTTTATTTCCTGTGCCTCTGTTCAAAAAGTCTTTGAACAGGGAAGATGAAACCTTAATTTTAACTGTCCTGGGGACAGGGAGTATTGCTGTCTCTGGAAGCATCTGACTTGGGGTGATCACTGATTTCTCTGAAGATGAAAATGTTCTTTTCTTTAAACTCTTTGCTGTCAAGCAAGGGCTTGAACGGCTCCGATTGCTCCGGCCTCGGGCAGTGACCCATTCCTGAGGCCAGATTGCAAATGACTCTGTGCTGTTCGATCCAACAGCATTCATTCCTCTCTCCTCCTTCCACCCCAAAAAAATGCTTCAGGGAGAGAAAGATGGGGAGAAACAGAGTGGAAGCTCTGGAAGGCTTGTCTCAGTTCCCAGCAGTCGCATTGCTCTCGTCAAAGCCAGCCGAGTGGAACCGGCGACACTCACCAGAAGAGCTGCTCTAAATTAAGCAAAGCTGCAGAAACTTTGTAAAAAAACCAAGAGCTGATGGCTGCAGGCCACAGGAGGGAGAGGTGACAAGTGTGGTTTGTCCTGTGGAGGAAACCAGTGTGGGGCAGAGCCCTCTGGAAAGGCTCTGCTGAGATCTGCATCCTGTAGGCATTCCATGGGTTTCCCAGCTTGTTGGAAAAGCAGATGCTCCATCCCTGGAAGTGTTCAGGACCAAGTTGGAGCTGGGCTTTGAGCAGCCTGGTTGAGTGGGAGATGTCCCTGCCCATGGAAATGGGGTTGGAATGAGATGATCATTAAGGCCCCTTCCCACCCAACCCACTCTGGGATTCCATGGTATCCTCTGGGCCAGTGTGAGGAGCAGGGACCTCACTGGGAGTTGAACAAGAAGCTGACAAGATGTACAGGCACAAAACAAGTAGAGGAAGAGCTGATGAGGTTTTGTTCAGGGAATCATTCTTGCTTTTGAGGGTCCCATCCTTTATTGCAGTGAGGATATTTACCCTGCTCTGGATAACAGCACAGAGATGGGCTGGGATGGATGCTCATCCTATGCACATCTTTTATATCCATTTTACAGCACTAGGCAGAGTAAGGAGGCTTCAATGTCAATTGGAATCCCTGTTTTCCCTGTCTGACCAAACCCAGGTGTTTTACCCATGGTCTGACTCCCTAAGAACCCCTCCAGAGGGTAGGAAGAGGTTGGATTTTCCAGGCAGGTTGCTCTGCTCTGTGGTTACCTTGCTCTGTGGACATGCCCTGAACTGTGTTTATTTTTGATGATTTCTTCCTGATTATGATGGCATTTGATGATTTCTCCTTAGGCTCTCATACAGTTGTTGGAGATACTTAAAGGTTTTTCCCAACCTTAACAATTCTGTGATCTGTGACCTGGTGATTTGGTTTGTAGGCACTGAGGGCAGGGAAGGATAAGTTGGAGTGTCCCAGCAAATTGCAGTCTCATTTTCCTTGTTCTGCTTCCCCTCTCCCCAGCTAGAAAAGAATCTCTCTTGTGTGCAAGGTTTATCATGCACTGGCTGTGTCTCATCCTGCCACTTGTGACTTGGGGGATCTTTTCAAGATAAAAGAGCCCTGTAAGAAAATGCTTTTACTGTTGAGAGTTTCATTATAATTACAATTTATTTTGAATTGGGTCTTACACCAAGAATTTAATCTAATTTTGATTATCCAGAGGATTTAAACCTCTTCAGCTCCTGTTTTAACTAGCATAAATAAAACTCCTATCTCCCTTAACTCATATTCCCCAGCAAACCCTCCTGGTAGAAAAGATTCTTTATTTTACCCCATTTCCAGAGCCATTGGCATGAGGATATTGTGCAGAATGTAACAGACCAAACACAGAGGTCTGAATAACTTTTTCCTCAAAGAAAAAGCTCCCCATGGCTTTTTTTTTTTTTTTCTTTTGGGGGGTGGGAAAGCACTTTATCTTTCTGATGTACTGCATTACTCAGGGTGCCACCTTTAATTCCTACAGATTGCTTAAAGGAGGATCCTAAACATTCCTCCCTTAAGGGGCTCTTTCACTGCAGCCCTAAGTAAGCAGTGAAAAAGTGGGGTGGGAAATGAGAGTCAGGAAGGACCTGAGCCAGCTGCTGGTTTCCTTATTAACAATTAAAGTTTGAGGCAGCATTGAAGAGGGATGTGGTTGTCTCTGTCTCTGTCTGAGACAGAAAATTGCTTCTCGTTTCTGATGGATCCTGCCAGTCTTTGCCAAGGACAGGGATGCTGTGGCTTACCTGGAAAAACTGCTGCAGGCAGCATGGATTTTAACTGAATGCCTGGGATAATGCTGCATCCAGAATGTGGAAGTGAGGGGGGAACATATTTGGACTGCTCTGCTCAGGACCCAACTTTCAGAGTTTGGCTGTTGCACCAATAAAACCCTCCTGCCTCAAAGGTTTGTCTTCCATTTACTGGAAAACCACCTGGTAATGCTAAAGAAATCTCTTCTGGTGTCCACCACTGACAGGCACTATAAAATATTGAAAGCAACCATGATAATTATATGTCTAATTTATTATTTAGCGGTGTGCATTTCCACTGTGTAGAGCCAGCCTAAAGACAGGTGTGGTGGGTACAATAATAAATATATGGTCTTCTAAATGTCTAATGTGAGTTTAGCCACGGTGATTCCAGACTGATGGAATGAGTGGGTCAAATCTTCAAGAAGAGGCAAAAAAAAAAAAATTTCTGCATCTCCAGACAGCACCCAAAACAAACGGGCCCCCAGTTTTCTATAGAAATCTCTTCATGAGATCTGAAAAGAAACAGCAAAATCCCGGTTAAATACTAGTTAGACACAATTATTGTTCTTCCTTTAATCTAATTAAGCCTTCAATTTAGTGAGAAAAGCAATTAGCATCTGAAAAGCTGAGAGGGGTGGTAGAAACAGTGGAGGAGGCAGGTCCCACACAGTGGGAGAGAGGAACCAGTGCAGAAGGGAGATGCCATCACTGTATATGGCCATAAAACAATGGTGCTGCGCAGCCTAAGGTCTTAAATTTCAGTGAAAACAGGAATTTTAGTTCTCCAAATTGAAAATATTTTGTGAATTTAAAATAAAGGCCAGAAATAAATTAAAAAAAAAAAAATCAGAGAAAGTTTTTTTTTTTTTTTTAAATGAAAATATGTTCCTCTCATCAGTTCTCTTCGTGATCTTTTTTAGTTCATTTTTGTGGTAGAGTCGTGGTTTTGGGCTAACTCTGTAGTTTCCATGAGGACGTTTGGTTCTTTGGATGCAATGTGCTGTGTTTTGGAATGATCCTGCATGGAATGATCCAGGGGTTTGCATGGATATCTTGTGGAGCAGTTACAACAGAGTTTGAGCTCCTTCCCAGAGAAACAAGGCGAGAATGGAGAGTGCCAAGGTCTGGTTTCATTTGTGATTTGTTGGCGTGTGGAAAGTTTGATGGAAGGAGTGATCACGCTGGAGAGACTGCTGGGCTGCTTGGGAGCTGGGGGCACGGATTGGGGGAATGCTGCCACCAAGGAAAGGCCTTCACTCAGCACAGCTTTTAATTATTTAATTGTCCCTGCATAAAACCCAGCATGGGACAATATTTGGTAGTAGAGGTGTAGAGATGTTGGAAGACTTTTTTTTTAGTGTGGTAGTTGTAGGAAAATAGAATTGGAGAAAATGGTGAAAGGAATAAGCAGCTAAGGCTAGGAAAGAAAAAAAAATTGGAAGGAGGGGTTGAGAGGCAGAATAACCACACTTCCCATATTTATTGCAAGGGTCTTAATTCCAGGACATGAATGCAGTGATTCCAAAGGTGTTTTGAGAAAATATTGCTGCATGGGGATGCTTTTGAGAGATGTGACCCAAATCCTTATTAGCTGCATCCACCAAGGGGTGTGGAGTTATCCTAGCAAAGACAGACAGGATCCACGGGATGGCACTGAGGGATGTGTTGGCCAAGCAGCAGAGAGCTGCCTCAAAAACTGCCAAAATGTGAGCCCAGCTCAGCAGTAAGAGGATCCCAGCCTGGGAAGTGCTGGGATGGGATTATATCGAGTGCTTTCCACACACAAATGTATTTCAGAAAGTGTCACAGAAGTAATTGAAAAACATCAATAACCATTGATAAAAACACAGGACTGGACACGCCTGGCGGAACCTCTGTCCTCAGGAAGCCAAGAGTGAGGATCCATAAAGGATTGAAATGAATTGTTATTCCCTTGCTACTTAAATGAGATTCACGGGAAAGTTGCTGATTTTTGCATGAAAAGATGACCTTGTCCTGCAACCAGATAAATCTCCAAAGTCTTTCCACCCATTGGAATTGCTTTATTGGAGTTGTGAGAGGAATTTATTTGGTCCTCAGTCAGGCAGTTTTGCTGGAAGCAGCGTGCTTAGCTGAAGTTAGGGATCCCAAAGCATTAATTTTCCTCTAACCTTTAAGCTAAAGACTGGGTTAGCATTTGGACAGGAGCCTTCAAACCCCAAAGTGGCAGAAGCTGGAACAATGAGGTGCCTGGTATTTTCTGGAATCTGCTGATGATTTGGAAGGATGTTAAGCTTGAGTTGTTAAAGTTTTACTCCTGACTTCCTTGTGGTTGTTTTTAATGGACAGTGCCCCACAGCCCAAACCAGCAGACTGAGGTTATGGGCCTCAGCATCCTGGCCAAGTCCAGCTCAGGCCTTCAAAACAACTTGAGTGGGATTAACTGTTCTGTGGGCATTTTCAGAGCTCTTGGATTTATGGACTATTTTCTTATTAGGACTGCCATGTGCAGTGTTTTCCTCATAGTATCTATGGATTACTTTACTTTCTTCTCACCTTTTTATGTGGCTAGAGAAGGTGCCTGTGGACCAGAGACTGAAAAAACCACTGAACCCTAATATTCTCCAGATCTTCAAGTGTTGAGTAGGAAAGAGTATTAAGTGGATCATCTAGAGAGGATGTGAAGGGTTTTAAGATCACCTGTGGAAACCTCTCTGGGAGAATTTGGCTTTGTCTTCATGTAAACCAGAGCTGAGATTCAGAATCCTTCTAGGAGACTTAGTCTAAGGTCTTGACTAAACAACCCCTTTTTTTCTGAGGTTTTCTATCCATGGCTGAAAGGGAAGAGTTAGGACAAAGCTGTGTAGCATCATGGAATGGCTTGGGTTGGAAGAGACCTTAAAAATCATCAAATTCCAGCCCCCTGCCATGGGCAGACACCTCCCACTATCCCAGGTCGCTCTAAACCGTGTCCAGCCTGGCCTTGGACACTTCCAGGGATCCAGGGGCAGCCACAGCTCCTCTGGGCAACCCTCACAGAGAAAAATTTCTTCCTAATATCTAATCTAAATCATCCCTGTTTCCCAGGTGGATGTTCCATGGGTAGGCAGAGGGTTGGGAAGGCTGTAAAGATTAAGGGATGTTGGATGACTTGTGCAGCTGCAGAGAGTTAAAAGCTGTGCATCAGGATCAGGAAAGTAGGTGCAGGAACGTTATGGGACAGGGAATAAGGATTTCTTTGTTTCACCCTGGCATGTGAAGTGAGGAAACATCCTGACACTGCTTTGGTGTGGGAAGCAAAGGGGTGGAAGTGGGACTTGGATCCCATGGGAATGTGGGGCTGCAGGAGGCTGAATCCTCAGGCCAGCAGCTCTGCTAGGACTGGGCTCTCTTGTCTTCTCATGTGTAACAAAACATTTTGGCTGTCTCTGATGCTGTGTTGCTGATTCCTGCCTGTCTGAAATCCCTGTCTGATCACTGAGCAACATTTGCAACTCCTGTTCCTGCCCTCACCCTTCCCATAAATTTTGGATTGATTTATTCAGCCTCCATCTCAAATGTCCAAGCTGCTTTGGTGCCTGATTTTTGTCTGGTGGTGGCTGCTGGTCCCTCCCAAGGCTCTGATCTTTTTTGACCATTTCCATTCCCCATCCCAGGGTCAGCTGGGAGAGACAGAGGATTCCTTTAGGAATTTCTGTGCCTGTGATGGGAACTGTGTTTGCACTCAGATCTCCTGTGGGGTGGTCAGTGGAACAGAGTGTTGTTTGCAAGTGGTGTTTCCTCAGTTTTTTTTAATGCTTCTGCTTAGTCCACCCTGGAGTCCCCACATTTTTCCCTTTTCTCTCAGATGTATTTACATGTTTTCATGTAACTGCTGGGAAAGGTTTCCCTCACCAAAATGCCTCTGTTCTTGAAAGCATTTTTTAAGGATTTAACACAGAAGATCCCTCCATTGAGCCATAGTCCTGGTGGTCCTTGGAGGGACCCTGATTCTGTTGAGATTTCTGCTCTTGCTTTCCCCCGGCAGCGCCACCTCTGTGCCCTGAAAACCCAAAGCAAAGCCCCAACCTCATTCAGGACAAGGTCTGCACTCAGAGTTGTGTCCTTTGCCCCAGCAGTGTCCCCTGTGCACCTTTGGGAGGAGGGTGTAAAAGCAGCAGCCCTTTAAAGGCATCTCCAGTGCCTGGAATGTTTTAAATCAGCTCCTTCCCTGGGTGTTAGCAGTGAGGATCTCAGCCCCTGTGTTCTGGGGATTTGGAGAGTTTTCCTCTGACCTTTCCTGACCTCAGAGCACCCTGCAGGGACTGAATTCAAGGGTACCTGGAGTCCCCTGTCCTCTGCCAGCAGCCTGCAGTCACTGCCCTGTCCTGAGGGTGTTTCATGGGTGGCATTTCCAAATCCAGCTGAAAATCCCCAACTGTGTGAGCAAGGAAGAGAGGAAAGCCAGGTCTCCATTAATCCCACTTAAAGGAAATCTGGGTCTGGATGAGGATGCAGCTGCAAATTCCCCACTGAGCTGCGTTTGGGTTGTGGGTGATGCTCCTGCAGTGTCCCAGTACTCAGAAAATGAGAACTGGGAGTGGAATGGGAACTGCATCCCTGGATCCATTTGGGATGAAAAGGCAGCACAGGAGTGTAAATCCTCAATAATATTGATGTGGGTGATGCCAAAGACAACCTGTCCACCCCTGACCACTGTGCCAGGCTCAGCGAGGTTTAATGAGCTCAGACTTTACCCTGAACCTGATGCTGGAGACAAACCCAGTTTTATTTCCAGACTTCCAAAGCTGCTGTAGTTCTGCCTCAGCTCCCTAAACGCAGATTCTTTCTGGTCTCGCAGAATTAAGCAACAAACTTTTCATTTTAACCAACTTCTGGCCTGAGGAGTTCTGTACCTACACTGAGGTCTTTGAGGATGTTAAAAAATAGCTAAATGTAGTGGCTCTGTGCAGAGGGGCTCATCCTCAGCTGTGCCATGGAATCACAGAATATCCTGGCTTGGAAGTGAGCCACAAGGTTCATTGAGTCCAACTCACAGACATCCCAAAATCCCACCCTGCCCCTGGGAGCATTGTCCAAACTCTCCTGGAGCTCTGGCAACCTTGGGACCGTGCCTGTTCCCTGCTCAGTGCCTCACCACCCTCTGGGGGAAAGAACCTTTTCCTGATATCCAGCCAAAATCTCACCCAACACAGCTTCATGCCATTCCCTCAGGTCCTGTCATCTCAGTGACACTTGGATGCACACCAGGGTTTGTCTCTGCTAAAATCCAGAGGATGTTTCTCTTTTGAGAACCCTCATTGCTGCTTCACAACCTGCTTTTTATCTTCTGAAGTTCCAGTTCGTCAATTTTTTTTTAGTTCCTTTTCTTTTTTTTCCCCCTCCCCTCTACACTTCTAAGCAATTCTGGAGAGCAAGAGGGATAAGGGGACTAAAGCTGGTGGCTTGGGACTTGATAAATATTTTCCCTCTGGAAGATGTAGTGTTTGCAGAAGGTGTGTGATTGATTCCGCCGGTCACTTAATTGAAGCAAAATGAAAAGCGAATTTCCAATAAGCTAAACCATTATTCATCCCAGCTCTCAAAGCTGCACCCAGGCAGCCCTCAGCAAAGCTTGGGCTCTGTGTGTGAGTTATCAGTGGAAGGAGGATCAGGAGGATCTCTCTCTTCCATTCCTGTGCACTGGAGGTGGCTGTGGGTGCTGCCAGGGCATCACGACATAAAAACACAGAGGATTTTCCTTCAGCTCTGGTGGGGTTGAAATGGGGTTGAAAGCTGTGAACACTCAGATATTGCAGTGACAGGAGGCCCAATAAACATCCCAGGAGATGGATGGCTGGAGGGGAAAGTGGAGTTGGAGTCCACTCACTCTGTTCTTTGACATCTTGGGGGAAGTTTTGCTTGTGCCTGGTGCGAGTTTCAGTGTTAACTTCAGCAGAGCTGGGGACTGGCTGCTGGGCTTCCAGCGCTGTGAAATGAGATGAATAAAAAAGACAAGCGTGGCACTTAATTGCAGCTCCTCCTGGAACCAAATCTGTCAGCCTTTAAACAGTGACATGACAGCAAACAACACCATACTCCACGCAGATGCAGCTGGGATGGGTAAAACGTACAGGCAGAAGCTGGATTGATTTTTATTTCCATTTGCAGTGAGCCTGGAGTCTGGGAAGGCTGTAGGCAGCACATCCCACATCCCTGCCAGGCACTGAGTGCCAAGTCTACCTGGCCAGGGCCCAGAACTGCTCCTCCTCAATTGTGTCATGAGAGAGGAGCTGATGAGGAGACAGAGTGACCAGGCCTTGCCAGGAATGTGGCAGGAGGTAAAATGTCACTGAAGGATTCCACAGCTCTGGAAGTGTCCAAGGCCGGGTTGGATGGGGCTTTGAGCAACCTGGGATAGTGGGAAGTGTCCCTGCCTGTGGCAGGGGATTGGAACTGGATGATCTTGAAGGTTCCTCCTGACCCAAATCCTCCTCTATAATTCTATTATATGGTTTTATGATTAGTGTTAATAGAGAGGTCTCCTCTCTGGGGGGAAATTCTGGGCAGCAAAAGATGGGCTGTTCTTGTTGAGCAGCTGCAGTTTCATGTCAAAGCCCAGTATAATCCCTTCAGAAGTCCTGCTGCAGTGCATGTGGGCAGGGTGGTAACTTGTTAGGAATATGATAGGAGTTTGGGGACTAAAGTTTAATATATAGCTCCTATAAAATATAATAATTTTGGCCTCCACATGTGCAAGCCAGCTCTGACACGTGGTTTGGATTAGCGCTGGGGGTGGGTGTAGTGATCATGTTGGAAAAGCAGAGCACCTTCAGCACTAACATCACATCTCCTGAGCTAAAATGTGATCCCAGCAGCCTTAAAAAATGGGATATTCATCTTTATTAAGAGCCAAACACGGGTAAGAAATGTAATCCCAAGCCCTGATGCAGAGATCATGGGTGCAGAAGGGAAATCTTTGAGCTGAATGGGGGATCCCATAGTTAAAAAAACCCAACCTACAGCAGTGTGTTAGTGATGGCATTTCTTATTGTGGCAAATGGATTGTACAGAGAAATCAAAGCAAATGCAGAGCCTGAATTGCTCACAGAATTAAGGTTTACCTTCTTTGCAGGACTGAATTTCTGGAGCTGGCTTCTGTCATGCTTCCTTTGGCAACCATCCCTGTTCCTCTTTCCCTCTTTCCCTGTAGCATTCCAGTTCAGAGTGCCAGGACACCCACCCCAGGCCAGCAGGGCTGAATTGCCCAGACCTGCACCTTGCCAAGCCTTTCTAACCAGAGTCAGGGGAGCTCAGGGAGCCCAGGGGACACAGCTTGGGGATCAGCTGTAACCATGGGCTGGGTGGCAGCAGCATTACACAACTCTGGCTGATCCAATTAACTTCACTCCTTGCTCATGGTGCTCATCAACTCCCCTCTATTAATGTAAAAATGTGTGTAAAAACATAATGTAAAAGCACACAGTGGTGGAGAGCTTTGTTTGGGGGTGGCTGGGGATGTGTTTTATTACAATAAGCAGGTCCTGCTGAGCTCTAATTCCACAAATTCATCCTAGTGGTGCCTGAGACAAGTGAGCTGCTCGAATGCTTTGCCATCCACGACCCTGGGGGCAATTTTTGGGGAGCAGCACAGGTTTCTTACAGTGCTCCAGAGAGGTGCTCCTTTTTAGGGGGTTAGAAAGTGAGAGATGGATCATGAACCCCACATGAGTGTGTGTGAAGATGTCATCAGAGGGTACAGCCAGCACCATGTGTGATTTTATGTCAACTCATGTTTTGTTGCATCCATAATATTGGTGTGGTGACTTGCAGGTGGGTTTTTTTTTTAATGAATTGGGCTTGAAGGTGTCACACCCTTGCTGTGGCTGTCAGCGTCTTTGCCATCACCTGCCCTTTTCATCCTCGGATGGAAAGGAGCTCAAACCCCTCAGCCCAAACTGCTGCAGCCTCCCTGTTTCCCTGAGCCTGTCCACTCATTGCTGTCTCCACAGAACCCACAGGCTGCTGAGGAGGGAGGCAGGTGAGTGATGGCAATGTTAGTTATATTTTCCAGTGGCTTTCCCTCGGCGCCGCCGCCATCGACCTCGGCTGAACCCGTGGCACTCACAAAAATGAGAAACATTTCTCATCTCAAGCCCAGGCCCTGGGCTCTGTCATTTTTTTATTTTTTTTTTTTTTTTTTCCCCAGAGAAATGCTTAAACACCTACCAGGCTCCACATCTGGCTGAGCTCCTGGGAACTTTGGGATGAAGCAGGAAAAAGAGCTGCTGCCCTCAGCAAGGCCAACCAGCCATCCTCACCTCTGAAATTTGGTCCAGAAACCTCCTGGATTTTTCTGCCTCGTCCCAGCCAGCTCTAGGTTATAGAGAGGCAAATGAAAATTATTTTTCATTAGAAATTTATTTTTTAGAGCTGTCCAAAATGTGGGCACAGCCCAGGGCTTAGAGAGTGTCAGCTTCATGCTCCTCCATGGAACGATGCTGCTGCTCAGCTGCTGTGGTTGGGAGGGAGCAGAGGTGGCATCCAGGGTATCCTGAAGCCTCATCAGCTGCAAACCCAGCAGCTTTCCTTCTTCCAGCCCTGTTGGGTCTGGCAGCATGGCCCATGCCCCCCAAAATGCATCCAAACAAGAGGGAATACCCACTGCTGAATCATTGCCTGATTTTCTCATTGAATTGTTGAATGATTTGGGTTGGAAGGGGCTTTCAGGATCATCCAATTCCATCCCCTGCCACGGGCAGGGACATCTTCCACTGGTCCAGGTCACTCCAAACCTGGCCTTGAGGAGAGGTAATAAAACCTGGGAAGTTTGTGCAGCCTCTGGGTGTTGTGTTGGAGCAGGTTGGTTTGGGGAGGGTGTCAAATCATGTAAACCCAAACTTTGCCTCTCCCCCTCAGCCTCTGTGGAGGTTCAGCCCCTCTGAGTGTCAGTGAGATCCACTTGGGTCCCTGGAGTCCCATTACAGCAAGAGAAGGGATGGAAATGTCAGTCAGTGCCAGGTTATTCCTTCACTTATTTTGTCCAGCCAGAATGTTCCTGCTGAGGGTAATGGAGTTTCCCTCTTTCCCCTGCTCTTGGAGAGTGTTTCAGAGTCTAATAAACACCACTCTCAGTATATTTTCTGCAGATACCACTCAAGTTTCTTGCAGACATCCCTCGTGATAATCAGTCAATATTCTTCTTTAGAGCCATTTCATCCTCCTGCTTTCCTCCTTTGCTGTTTATCCGAGCTGAGTTCCACAGCTGAGCCCTCCTGAACTCCACACATTCTTTTCCCAGTCTGTAGAAAGCTGGATTAGCTTTTCAGTAGCCTGGGTCATCCTGTGAGAGGAAAAAAAAGGTGTGTTAGAAGGCAACCAATTTATTTGTTTAATATTCTGAGAGCAGCAGCCTCTTGTTTCCTCTGTCACGTGTGCCTGTGTATAATAAATCTTCTGGAAAGCAGGGGTGGATAGATCAGGAAGGTTTTTCCAAACCAGTGTGTGGAATCATTTGGTTTGCTGAGTGCCCAGGCTGCAGCAGAGTGCACAGAAAATTGCTCTGGCAGGAGCAAGAGGTCTGAGATGTTTGGCAGCATGAGCTGTGGAGGGCAGGAAGTTTCCCAGCTCCCCGGTGCTGCAGGTGGGAGGGAGCCTTCAAGGACGTCACATCTCATAATTTCCAGTTTTGTGTGGGTGTTTGCTGCAGTTTGGGATCACACCCAGGTCTCCTGAGACTCAAACAGGGATCTGAGCACCTGGAGCATCCTTCATCTTCAGTTAACAGGCTGAGAGTGGCCTTTCCCTGTGATTGGCATGACAGCACACCATCCACTCCCCAAAAAGCCACTGGAGGTTTGTTTTTAAGCCAGCTGCCTGTAAAACACACTACAAACTCCTCATCTTAATGCCCAAAAGGATGCAGCCACACGCCCCTCCAGTGGCACTAATAACATAATGTAAAATGAAATTAATCCACCTGCTAAACCCCAACATGTCACCAGATAATTATCAGCAACACACAATCTCCTCCAAGGAAGATCTTATTCTATTAAAGAGAAATTGGCCTAGGCTTTAGCTGCAAGAATGACAATGTGCTCTTTAGATGAGGTTTCCAGTCTTGGAGTTAAAACATGCAGAGATCTCTGATAAGCAGCTTTTTTTTTTTTTTTTTTGCCCAGAAAACTCTGAGGCTTATTCTGAATAAGGCGATTATAATTATTTTCAATAATGATTGTTTTTGCAAACTTGCATCTGGGGTTTAGGCGCTGTCTAATCGTGCACAGTTAAGAGTTCTTGAAGGTCAGATCTTTCTGCTCAGCACAGAGTTCATGGACTGACACAGCAATGAGTGTCTTCAACACCTCTACAGGAATTAATTTGCAAATCCCACCTGATCTGAGTCATTAAGGGATCCATGATACACTCCCAGGGACTGCAAATCCAAGCCTTGTAGGAAGGATGTGATCACCTAATGAATGAACACTGGGGCAGTGCCTGGCTTGCTGGGTGGTGTGGGAAGCACTCTCTCTCTCCCTTTCCCCACTTTCTGGCAGGGAGGATCATTTTGCTGTCCCTCTCTCCCGAGCACTCTGAGAGCCTTCAGCTGGTGAGATCACCATGGGACAGATTTTGGTGGATTTTTTTTTGGAGTGATGGAACCACCCCAGTGCACTCCTGGCAGCTGGTACTGTTCTGTTGAGTTTTCCATGTGGATCAACTTAAGTTCAGTCTCATTAAAGGCCTTTAAATGAAATAAAATATCACTTTCCACCCCTTTTTACCAGATTTTGTAGCATTGTTGTGTGAGATCCAGTGGAGGAATGAAATTTTTCATCCCCCTTCTCCAGCCCTGATGGGGCTCTGAGCATCCTGGTCTAGTGGAAGGTGGCCCTGCCCATGGCAGGGGTTGGAATGAGATGATCTCCAAGGTCTCTTCCCACCCAAACCATTCTGGATCACGCTGAGGGCTGACTCAGGACCCTCACGTTCTGTCTTCTCCTTGAATGGCAAGGCTGCCCAACCTCAAGCTGAAATCCCACCTCTCCTACATTGCTGGATCATGGATGAGCATGGATCAGCTGGACAGCTGTGGGATGCTTGATTGAGCTGCTTTTCCCTGAAGCATCAGCATGAAGCCCTGCCAGAGGTAGGCTGGAGGCTGGAGGGAGCTTTGGCCCACCCCAGCATCTCTCATGCAAAGTTTCCAGTGGTCAGCCAGTGGAGGAATGAAGGAAATCATCTCTCTTTCCACCAGGAGGAAAGGGGCTCCAAGATTTCACATTTCACAGGAGTTTATGGAAGCAGGTGTCTGGATAGAGCAGAGAGAACAGATCAGAGCTGTCACTTGGGGCAAATCCTGAGCACAGCGTGTTACAGGACAGCAGAGACTCCACGTGGGGCTGGCAGGGGGCTCTGTCCTGAGGGAATGGCAGGAGGAGTGGCCTTTAAAAGCTGAACTTTGCACTGAGGTCTTTGTTTCATAAATGTGTGGCCAGATGTTGGTGCCTGGGAAGGCAGGAATTCTCCCTGCACGTGCAGCAGGAGCAGATGAGGTCTGCAAAGCCCTTGAATTACAGTGAGAGTTTATGAGCCTTCCTCCAGAGACTCAGAAAAACTGGCTTTTAATAATTTTATTCCTTTTTTTAAAGTAATAAACTCTTGAGTGTGAGACCTCTGTTCTGCCTCAGCCCACGGAGAGGGGAGCAAAGCGTGGACAGCAGCAGCAGCTGGATTTCTGCTTCCAAGGATGGGATGGGATGTTGGAGTTGCCTGCTCCCAGCCAGAGCCAGAACTCTGCCTGAGCTCTTTCCACCCAACAAGCTCCTCTCTTTCCGTGGATACCCTGCTCCCAAAATCCCAGTGCAGCCATCAAGGGGTTTTGGGATGCCAAGGTCAGGTTTTGCTGCCTGTTTGAGAAGAAACACATGTGCCACCTGTGGGAGCAGGGCCAGAGGAGGCCACCAGGATGCTCAGAGGGCTGGAGCCCCTCTGCTCTGCAGCCAGGCTGGCAGAGCTGGGGCTGCTCACCTGGAGAGGGCTCCAAGGAGAGCCCAGAGCCCCTTCCAGGGCCTGAAGGGGGCTGGAAGAAAGATGGGAACAGACTTTTTATCGGGGCTTTTTGCAATGGGAAAATGGGGGATGGTTTTAAAGGGAAGAATGCTGGATTTTGATAAGTTATGTAAGAAAGTTTTTACGATGAGGGTGGTGAGGTATTGGCACAGGGTCCCAGAGAAGCTGTGGCTGCTCCATGCCTGGGAGTGTCCAAGGCCAGGCTTGGAGCAGCCTGGGATAGTGGGAGGTGTCCCTGCTTAGTGCAGGGGGCTTGGATTAGGTGACCTTTACCTCTCCCTTCCAACCCAAACCATTTTGTGATGGGCAGGAGGTTCCTGGATAAGGATTTTGCTCATCCCACCTTCCTTACCTTCTGGGATTTCCCATTTGGCTTCCTGAAAACACCACCAGCAACCCAGAAAAACACTACAAACCCCTTGGAATCCCTGTCCCTTGTGACTCTGTCCCTGCAGGGCTCTGAGTGTGTGACAAATGCATTGCTGAGGATAACCTTGCATTTAGAGCTTGGCCATGATTGGAATCTTTCCCTGCTCTCCTGCAGAAAAATAAAAAAAGGTCCCTCATGGCTGTCAGAAATGTCACTTGGATGGTGTGACATGGAAATGGGGGTGCAGGCAGGGTGGGCAGAGGAGGAATGGTGTTCCCTCCCTCAGGCAGGCAGAGCAGGAGCTCCAAATTGATTTGGGAAGGTGCAGGGGATCAGGCACTATGGCTAATCCCTTTTCTGAGCACAGCTCACCCCTTTGCTCTCCTCCTCCCCTCTCCTTTCTCCTCGGTGACTGATTTCCACCTCTCCTCTGCTCAACCTCTTTTGCCTCTGCCTGGTGATCCCTCCTGCAGTGGCCACTCTGTCCTGCAGCTCGCTGGGTTTGCAGGTGTCTTGGTTTGGAAAGACAGGTGTCTGCCAGGGAAAGCTGGAGCTCCCCTTGGAATGGAGAATGTAACCCCCCTCCCTCCAAATTATTAACATTTTGCAATTAAGGGGGCTTTCAAGCAAAGCCATGGGAATAGGGATAACTGTTCTTTATTAGGAATATTAAAAATACAAATGTTGTAGTACAGAAAAAAACTCCCAAGCAAACAAGAAAAATCCTAGAAACCCTGACAGAGTCAGAAATACACGACACCCTGTTGGTCAGGGTGTTGGGAGCAGTCCAAGTAAATCCTCCTGCAGTGACAGATGTGGTTCTGTTGGGGCAGAGATGATCCTGTAGAAGGGCCCAGGGCTGCTGGGCTGGCTCTGGTTTTCCTCTGGGAATGCAGAGCACACAGGCTGTGCTGCTGCTCTGATCCCAGCTTGGATCCAGGCAGGAATGCTGGGCTCCTCCCCTGGCTGCAGCCTCTCCCCAGGGGCTGATGGAATTGTCCCAGCCCTGCAGTGAGCCTGGCTGGCCCCTGAGCAGCAGATTCCCTGCAGGGACAATGGGTCCTGGAAGGGATAAGAACCCTGCCCCAGCTGCTGGAACAGCTGCCATGAACAGAGGACACCTGCCCCCTCCCCCTGGAGTTATGAGGGATGGGTCATGGAAGAGATAAAGAAAACCCCTCCCCAGCTTGTTTCTACAGATGGCAAATAGAAAACAACTTTTGGTTACATACTCCAACCAAAGGTAGCAGGTGACCTGTGCTGGGGGACAAATCCTGCTGGGACACTTCAAACACTGCATTACCCACAATAATAATGATCATCAGGAGCCAACAGCTCCCTAAGGGCAGTGGGGACAGGGAGCACCCCTTTGTCACTCCCTGCAGCATTGTGAGGAGCTCTGTGAGGCTGTGGGGCTTTTTGGAGGACAGGGATTTATGTTTATAACTCCAGGCATTTGTTTTTGAAGCAAAGTCACAGAAAACAGGGACTTTTGGGTAGAGCATGGAGTGACAGGACAAAAGGGAATGGTTTCAAACTGCCAGAGGGCAGGTTTAGATGGGACATTGGGAAAGAATTCCTGGCTGGGAGGGTGGGGAGGCCCTGGTACAGGGTGCCCAGAGAAGCTGTGGATGCCTTGGATCCCTGGAAGTGTCCAAGGCCAGGTTGGATGGGGTTTGGAGCAACCTGGGATGGTGGGAGGTGTCCCTGCCCATGGCAGAAGGTGGAATGAAAAGCTCCTTAAAGTCCCTTCCTATCCAAATTATCCTATGATTCTATAAATCTTTCTGTGAGGGCCTTATTGGTTTTGATGGGGGGCTTTTGTGCTGAAGAGCAGCTACTTAGTTTTTGATCAGGAGGTGAAATTATGTACTTTGCCTTTTTTAAAGAACTTTTACCTTGCAAGGAGTGTTTTTTCTGCCATGTTCATTTAAGGAAACCCAAAGCAAAGCCTCCCCACTGACAATCAAGAAGCATCCCAGTCTCAGAGAATTATCCCAATATGACATTTCATCTGCTTGAGCAAACACAAACAGAAGCCCAAACTTGTGGAATTTGCTGTGAATCAGAGCTCGGGGTCCCACATAACTCTGATTTCCCAGCTGCAGGGCACAGAAAGTTGTGGTTTTAGACCTAAAGCTTCCCGTGGCTCAGGTGGGAGCTGGGATTTCAGATCAAGTCTGTTTTGACAGGAGGATGCTGAGCTCTCAGGCAGCAGCAAATCCAGTCCTGCTGGAACCAATTTTCTTTGAAACCTCAACCCTTGTCAGTGATATTTCTCCTTGTGGATTTTCCAGCTTCTCTGCTCCTTTTAGGCTGCAAAAAAAAAAAAAAAAAAAAGAGCAGAGGGTAGGCTTGAAGGCATATTGCAGGGCAGGGTGTAGGTGTCCAAAACTCACTGCCCATGGAGGTGCCTTTTGGTGCCTGATCCCCAAAGTCCCCTCATGTTGATAGAAGCCTTCCCCTGCCTTCAGCGTGTTTCTGCTCCTGGGTTCAGTCAGGGCTCTGCTAATTATTCTCCTTGATTAATTGCTGGGTAATTTTGCTGCGTGTTATGTATTTGTTAGTCCAATGATGCAGCAACTGCTGTGTCCTGCTGCTCTGTGTGTTCCCCCTGGCCCTGCTCTCCCAGGAAAAGCAGAGGCTAAACAGGGACAATCTGCTTAATGGAGGTGACACTGCTGGCCCCAGACCCTGTGGTCACCTCTGCAATTAAAACTTAAT
The DNA here is from genome assembly GCA_013401135.1 of Cettia cetti. Classification (NCBI taxonomy): domain Eukaryota; kingdom Metazoa; phylum Chordata; class Aves; order Passeriformes; family Sylviidae; genus Cettia; species Cettia cetti. The sequence goes on from VZUI01022413.1 coordinate 118,700, forward strand.
GAAGGACAGTCCTGGCTGGGCAGGAGATCAAGGCAGGTGCAGTGGATGGAGTCAATTCTGGCAGGTGCCTGAGAGCACTGACCTCCAAATCTGAGGCTGCAGATGGTTTGTAGAGATCTCCCACCCTGCTGAGGGCTGGGGAGGTGTCCCACATAAAGCCTGGTTTGGATTCTCAGGCTGTGCCAGGGTCAGGAATTCCACCAGGCACAAGCTGTGCTGTCCCCAGAGTTCAATTCCCAGCTCCCAGCTAATGCCCTGACAAGGTTTGGGGTACTTTGGGCTGGAGTTCACCCCAAGTTAGCAGTTTAGCTCAGCCCTGATAGGAGTGTGGCCATGAACTGGTTTAGGAAGCAAGGGGAAGATAAGCTCTGCTCTGATTTATTGCCTTATCTGCAGAGGTACCACCTGGTCCTCCAGAAAACACAGGGAAAAAAGGGTTTAGACCTGCTCTTCTCCCTGGCAGCTGCTGATCCTCAAAAACCTGCTGGGATCAGGTGTGAAAACCACAAGGTCTGGCCATTTTTTGTGCAATTTCTTCATCATCTGGATGCCCCTCTCATTAGTGAATGAAGTGTTCTCTCCCCACATCTTTTTTGAGATTTAAGTCACACTTGGCCAGAGGCCTGAGCATGATCACTGCAAATAAACCTTCCTCTGCTGAGCCTCCCTATAAAGCATCTGTACTTATTTAAAAGAGCAATAAAGGAACCCTCAAAAGCCTTATGAACCCTGGGAACTCATTGAATTATCCAGAAAATAGTAAATGCTCTTTTCCATGGAAAAATTATCCAAAGACTTAAGACTGTTTTGGGTTTTTTGTTTGTCTGTTTGCTTGTTTTGCTGTCAGAACTCAGATGGATGGGGGAAATTGTGCTTTTTGCAAGTGGTTCATTCAAAATCCCCTTTCCCCATCCTAATAATGCTTGATGGGAAATTTTCAATTAGCCCCGATCATTATCAACATTTTGCAAATTAGGGAGACTCAGGCACAGAAGCGTAATCATTTGTTTATGGGCGTTGTGCATGTCAGAAAGCAGATTAGGGCTGTCCCCTGGGCGATCCCTGATAGCCTGGCCAGTTCCACTGGGGCCTCTGGAGCTGCTGAACTCCATGCAGGCTTGCTCAGGATGAGGAGAGGCTGTTTGTTCAAGGCTAATTTTAATTATTTTTGTGGCTTTAAAGAGGAAACCTTGTCATAGATCTGGGAATCCAAGCTGTCCCTTGCATGTAGATGTTCCTCCAGCTCTGGCTGGTCTGGGCTCAAACTTGTGTGACATGGGAGGTGTAGAATGTGTGACTTCAGTTTTCCAATCAGACCTTCCTGCAGTGGTGTAGGATCTTAATTTCTTTTTTAAATTGCCTAAATTAAATTTAGAAATTAAAAGAATCTTCTAAAGCAGAGGGAAAAAACTCCCCAAACTCTGTTTCCTTTATGGTTCTTAGAATCATGGCATGGTTTGGGTTGGAAAGGATGTCAAAGGCCATCTCATTCCAAGCCCCTGCTGTGCTCAGGCACACCTTGCACTAGACCAGATTTTTAACTGCAGCACTCCAGAGCAGCTCTGATCCAAACCATAACAGTTGGCAGGTGATCAGTCCATAAATATCCTAATTGCTGATAGAGTTTTAAATTAAATGTGTAATGAGATCCTTCTTCCCCTTTTCATCCTTTCAAATATTCTTTTTTCACTGCAGTTGCAGAAGGAATTTTAATTTTTTTTTTTTTTTTTTTTTTTTTAGTGAATCGAATGGGAAAGGGAAAAATAAAGTACAACAAATGGTCTGCAATTCCAGAGCTCAGCTTCAGCTCTGCTTAGTGCCTGCTCATGCTTCATTAATTGTGAGAGCACTGCTGCCCCTCCTAGGTGTTGAGCTGGCTCCGGGTCCCTGGGGAAGCTCATCTGTGTTTGTGCTTGTGAGGAAAGACACGGCAGGGTTGTTTGGACAGATCCTGGGATGCACTAATTAGAAGTTAAAGATCCACATTCTGGCACGAGATGGGAATGCATGAGAGCAGGGAGCACTTTCTAATGCTCTGCCTCCTCGGCAGCACACGCCGCATTAAAGCCCGTGGTGCTCCTTTGATCCACGCCACCAAAATAATTCCAGGGACGAACACAAATGAGGGATAATAACTAATTTAACTGGACTTATTGGAGAGCGACACTGCAGAAGATTAGGATATCCAGAGCAGACTGTAATTGCTGGGAGATTGGGGTCTGATGCCTGTTTATCTATTCTATTAATCTCTCTCTGCATCTGTCCTTCCACTCGATCAGTTGCCCATTAGCCATCATTTAGCTCCTGTTCCTGTCTTTCCTGCCTTCAGTGTCTCACCCTTTCTGTCTGCTTGTTAGCTAGAACAGATGTAAGGAAATTGCATTCTGCGCAAATGGGAGCTCTGAACGGGCCAGATTTGGGTTTTGAATGTTCTGATGTGACTTCTGCAGAAGTTAAGAAACTCTTCAGCATTCAGAGTAGCACTGTGTCAGCAAAATTGGTCCCCCACCAGTGATCCACCATTCAGTACCTGTTAAATCATCTCTACTGGATGCTGGTGGATGGGTGAGGTTCCAGGTTTTAAGATATTGGGATCATTTCTGGGGAAGCACTTTCCCCCTTGTAGCTGTTTCTTTCCCTTTTTTTTGGAATTTCTTCTTGTGAGCCTGACTTGGTGTTCAAGTGCTTCAAGTGCTGAGGGGTGAAGAGCCAGGACAGGTCTGGGTCGAACATAGTGGAATTGCCAATGTTTGCCATCTGAACATCCATCCATCCATCCATCCATCCATCCATCCATCCATCCATCCATCCATCCATCCATCCATCCATCCATCCATCC